>BGPR01052912.1:0-10514 GCA_013235015.1 Araneus ventricosus | reverse complement strand
GATTTTGGAGATCAATTGATTGTTGTCATCATAAGAAAGGATTTAGAAACTAATCACGAACATTAAGGTGTACAAGCAATTGTCGTAAAAATATTGCTAGGATTTTTTGGCTTCTACTTTACTTTAGTATTTTAATTTGTTATATGTATATCATTTACTCAGTTAAAAATATCCTTTCTTATGCTAGGGATGGGAAGAACCTACCGGTTTTAACCGAAAACCGTTTTTTTTTGTTTCGGTTATACGGTTTTGTCGGTTAT
Source organism: Araneus ventricosus (assembly GCA_013235015.1). Lineage (NCBI taxonomy): Eukaryota > Metazoa > Arthropoda > Arachnida > Araneae > Araneidae > Araneus > Araneus ventricosus. The sequence goes on along the minus strand of BGPR01052912.1, from coordinate 10,254 downwards.
TTTTTGTCCTGGTTATAACTGGTTATTTTTTACTTTCTCGTATACGAAGTATACAAAGAGAAAGTATTGTAATCGTCAAAAAATTCGAACTCGAGATTTTGATGGATCTCCACGTTTTAGACTTCCGTGAGTCCGAAATGCCCAATTTTGGAATTATGTCTGTCTGTGAACACGATAACTCGAAAACTAGTAGAGCTACGGGGATGAAATTTGGTATATGAACTTGACACATAATTTGTAGATTTCTATCAAATTTTGGACAAAATCCGTCGACGGGAAGTCTGTCTGTCTGTATGTCCGCGGTCATGTGAACACTATAACTCAAAAACTTGAAAAGCTAGATGGATAAAATTTCAGTCACATTTCTATCGTTATGAATGTAGATCCGTATAAAATTTTGGGCCAAATCCGTCAACGGGTTGACTGTCTGTCGGTCTGTATAATCGCATCTCCAACGAATCCGCTATCTCCACGCGCATGCGTACTGGAGGCAATCTTCTGTGCACGATATTTATTGACTCCTGCTTGGCGCTTTTTTTCATCCGATTCTCCACGCGCATGCGTACTGGTAGCAATCTGTGCACGCGGAAGGATTATGCAACTTGTCCTTGAGCCAGCAAGAGTAGAAATCGGTACGCATTTAATCGGAACGCATCTCTTTGAATTTGATTCTTTACCTAAATATTTTCTGATAGTCATTGGATCCTGGGTTACAATAAGTTGAAATTTTTTTATCCCCCCGGGGGGGGGGGGGCCAGTACCTTTTTCGAGAAGTATACGAGAAAGTTTAGGGGAGACCACTCCCGCTGGTTTAAATCCAATAACCGGGTAAAAAAACCTGATCGGCAGACAGACTCGATTTTAGATTCAATTAGAAAAAAATTTACCAAGTTAAGAAGCTTTGAATTTCATCATATTAGGCCAATCAACGACAACCACTTCTTCGAGGCGTCTTTTGGTTGCGGATTACTGAAAGAGTCTTTATGAACAGATATATATTGGCCAATGGATTGATTTTCTGTCCAAACAATATTAGTATAAAATTTTGACTACCTACGGCGTTTTTTTAATATAGGACTAAGTTCCTCCCATTGGGGTCTCAGGAAGGAATTTGATTCACACGCCAAAACGCCACAAAAAATGTTGTATGGGAGATCCTGTAATTATATATGTTAAAAACATAACTAATGTCTTATTTTAGAGGTAAAGGGTAACAAAAGAAGTTACAAAAAAAATGAAAATTGGAATCGTAATTCAGCGACTACTGAGCCGCAAAGTTGGGCAAAAATACGCATGAATTGGAGACGTCACAAGCAAGAGGTACGCGCGCAGAATTGGCTGACGCTTTCGCTTGCTACGTTTTTGCGAGCGAGATTTCGTGATTGAGTTGGAAATTTTGTTTCGACAAATTTAATATAATAATGGCTCCAAATGTAAATTTACAAAGAAGGAAACGCCAACGAGATGCCAAACGAGATATAGAGAAGTTAAGAAAAGAAGTGTTGAAGCAGGAGAAGCAACAGAAGGCACAGCAGGGAAAGGAACAGTTAACCTTAATTTAATTTTATTTCGCCAATTTTCGATGCATTAGTATTTCAGAGAAATAAAAGAGAATTGAGAGTAACTTCGAGAAACAAAAGAGAATCGCGAGTAGCAAAGAGAATCCGAGAAACTTCGAGAAACAAAAGAGTCACGCGAGTAAAGTATTCATACGCCCTTATTATCAGCGTCTGTTTGAAAAAGACAGCCTCCCGTCATTTTTAAATAAAAAAAAACCGGTTATTTTGAGCGGTTATGATCGCCAGGTTTAACCTGAGGTGAAAAAAACCTCAGTAACCGCTATCCCTAAGTTATGCACTAAAAGAGCCGCAGGTTTCCAACCCCTGGCCTAGAGACGAGCAGAGATCTCGATAAAATATACTGTAGTGTTTTCCGGAAAGGGAGACCGAAGAATATTAACGGGCATAGGTTTAGTTAGTTATTGAAACATTGAGAGGGCTATTTATAACAAAAGGGGACGGACCTCGTAATTTCGAACCGTTTTCAGATTTTGGGAACGACACCTGAGCTGACATCCCCATCGCCAATCTTCCACACCACACCAACAGGAGGGAGTTTGTCCCACGACGGCAGATTTTAGAGTTCACCCGGCCCACATACACGACGGATCTTTTAGTGAAATCGTGTTTCGAACCTGGATCCCTTAACCCTCGCAGCTGAGCTACTAGGCCACTGCGGCCCCAACGAGCACAGGATAGAAACCTTTTGTTTAGCATAATTCACTTGCGTAAATTATCTTGTTAGGAACAGTTGCTTGTGATGTGTTTGTTTCAGATGTCATATGTAATCACACACACACACACACACACACACACACACACACACACAGCCAATACACACACACACACACACACACACACACACACACACACACACACAATACACACACACACACACACACACACACACACACACACACACACACACACACACACACACACACACAACACACACACACACAAACACACACACACATACACACTAATAATAATAAACACATACACAAACACACACACACACACGCGCGCGCAATATTCGTATTGAAACTACTGTATAAGAGCAGCATCATGCTATTTAAATGCTATACAGTAGTACGCGGGATGATTTCATTAAAGAACTGTTTAATATTGCAAAATTTTGTGAATAGTTGTAACTATCTGTTTAAATTTCTCCTAAATGCTGTTTCCTTTCAGTTTTAAATGTTATTTGTTTATATTGAAATTCTCGGCAATTGATCTAGAAATAGACTTTATTGAGATATTAATAAATCAAGTTTTAATTCCGATTTGAAGTTTGTCGATTTCTTTCCAAGTTAAATGTCTCGTGGTTAATCTTTTTTTTTTTATTGTTGAAGTCTGTCTATGACAGATTTTTCACAAATGGTTGTGTGACATTTGTTAACGTTTCAAGATTACGGCGCAATTGTTGCTCTGATGTGCCGATGTCGAATTATAATTCACAGCTAAAGTCATCTAGAAACTTGTTGCAGAGATAAGTTTACAATAATGAGAAGCTGAATTTTCTCGAAATTACAAATTTGTCTCATAAATCCTTTTTGTACTCACCTCTTCATTTGAAACTATTGAATAGAAGGATTTTAGTCAAAAAGACTTAATATAATCTTATAACAAATGGATGTATTTAAATAAAATTGTGTATTACTAGGATTTAAATGTTAATTGCTGAATTTGAATAAACGTTCTTTTCTAAACAGCAAAAAAAAAAAGTAAAATGTGCAAAAGCGATTGATCTTTCTTAAATGTATGCAGTTCACAAATTTAAAAGTTATAATTTTACGGTCATTATAGTCAGGATTGTCACGTATTTTTCGGGAACAATCCTCCCATTCAATGCACTGAAAAAATAGCCTTTATTTTGACGAAAAGATCTATAGGAAACTATTTCAGTAAAATGTTTTGCTTCACAGCGTTTTAGGATATATGCTATAACTGATTCGAATTTATTTAGCTAGAAATACAATGAAATTATTTGCGAAAAATTATTTTTTTTTGTATGGTTATACTTCTTGTATCATAAACCTCTGTTAAATATTTTTAAAAGTCAATCATACGGTAATAGCAGAAAAAAGTAAAGAGATACAACAAAGCAAAATAAACTATTATCTGTCGCCATTTCTTTTCTATCGAAGCTGTAATTCCCAAACCGTTTCAACATAGTAAAACTTCTGACACTTCCTGTTTTCATGCCATGTCTTTAACGCGAATGTTAAAAAAATAACATTCCAAAGTTTTGCTCACTACGTTATTCGTTTCTCAAAAATATGGAACATGAAAAGAAGTTCTAAATAATAAGTAAATTTAAATAATAAATTTTAAGTTCTAAAAAATTGAAAAATAGTTTTGAAACAAAAGTTCTTGAATCATAACAATTTACTAGAAAATTACAAAATGGGGTATGAATCAATAATTTAATACCTCACGCAAGTAGGATTCGCTATTGATTTTACTAGCCTCCTAATGTCCTCCATTTATGGTTTTATTTTTTGTGAACGGTCCCTCACACGGGGTCTATTCGATTGGCGAGTAATTCTTTGCCGACCTACACTTAATGCAATTGAACAGACGGTATTCACCGTAAGAGGTCGCAGATTACCTGTCGTTCTATTGTTGCACGTTTTTCTGAGCGGCGTGTTTCATTTCGGACTAGACATGCGAGAGCATCAGCAGGGAGCATTTCGATCTGCTATAGACAGCTTCCTTCTCTGCTACAGACAGCTTACTCCTTTTCTATAGACAGCTTACTCCTCTGTTTTGAAACACTCGATGACTTTCAAATATAAGTGAATGAAACCATAATAAAGAAGTCCTCTGTAAAAGAACAAAGTATATTTAAAATTGAAACATGTTTCCTGAAATGGAACAGGAAATTACGGTTTAAAACGAAATTCTTTACAGTGCTAAAAAAAGGGGAAAAAAGAGAAGTAGAAAACGAAGACAGAGAGACAAACTTTTGATGAGTTGCATAATTGTACGAGATGCCGTTCCTTTTCACAAACATTTTAAGTAGACAAACGATAAATTTACTGATGCCATTTTTCATTCTCGTTTTAGATTTAAAAATCAGTGACAGTCAATTCGAAGCCGCACTCTTGTTTCGTCTCAGAAATGAAAGTCAATGAACAGAAATTGCAAAAAGATATTTCAGAACTATTTCATTAGCGAACTTGAATTACTTTTAGAATCGAACTTTCCTTGAACAATTAACAATGTTGGTTCCAAAAGATCAGCAAATGCTGTGCCTTCGAGGGAGACCAGTGACAGCAGACGATTTTCCTCCCAACCATTCCAGCACTGTGCAAAGTAAGTACAAATCATTCCACTATTTTAAATAATTTTTATTTTAATTTGGATGCTTTTTGTAGTAAGTTTTATTTTCATTTTCAAATGAAGAATAAAAACAAATCCCACTCTACAAATATTACTAAATTATGGATGCATTTTAACTTTCCATAGTAGACTGGAAATATACTGCATATTAATTGTTTTGGTAATTCTTAGTTTGAATACATTTATATTACTTTTAGCAAATGTCTGTCTTCTGATAGAACGCACAATTTTAATTTCAGATTAATTAATTTGAATACAGATTTAGAAGTAGGTTTACAGCACTTACAATGAAAAAATAACCTACAAATGATTGTTAAATTTTTGATGATAACAAATCTGTATTTTTTACCAGAGCTTAGTGAAGAAAGTCGGGCTTAGTTCATAAGCCTGTCATATTCTTTGAAAACAAAAATAAAAACTATCCACACACATTATTAGTAATGAAAATTTACGGTAATAGAGAGCTTAGTTAAAATATTTGCTTTATTGTTATATTTAATATTGAATTCAGCATAAATTTCCACAAAATACTGTGTCTTTAGTGTCTTTTTTTATTTTACTTTACAGTAAAATTATTGTAACAAAAACAGGGAAATTCCGAAAACAGCTATCATACTTTTCTCAATTGCTCTATCATCTTCTTTAACATAATTTCTTGTGTTTAAATTATTAATTTTAAAAAGATTTCGTGGGTAAAATTACAATAAGATGGTTTTTTTCTTAAACTAAAATACCTTATAATGTTAAAGTATGTTATATGATTAACAGATGAAAAGTCAACTTGATGCTTGGTAGCCAAATTTTTTTGCAAATTTTTAAATTTGATAAAAAAAATCTAAGATAGACATATGCATGAAACTTTAATGTATAAAAAGCTTTCTCAAAGTATGCATCAATCTTTATTATTTCAAATCAGAGAAAGAAAAGTCATTTTTTTCTCTTTAAAGTTAGCGGTGCACTTTTTTATTGGCTAAGGAAATTCAGTTGGTTTTATGAAGAAAACAAAAAGTATTCGATTCCAATTAATTTTTTTCTCAAAATTTGTTATTTTATGAATGGCCTATACTAGAAAGCTGAGGGAAGTTAGCTATCATTAGATTCATAGAAAATATATAATAGAAATAGAAACAATGAAAGAAAAGAAATAAGATAAATTTTTGCTTATTTTGACTAGCGTAAAATGCATAATATATCTTGTACAAAATGAAGAGAAAATTTATTGTGGGTATTTTTTTAAGAATGACAAATTTTCTCTAAAATTAAATAATAAAATCACATTAAATTTACCATCTAATAATTTTAATAATTTCTGATCCGTATAAGTTTCGTAACAGCACAGATTTTGAAAATATACAGCATCTTTCCGTGTGGACTTGTTGGAGCAAGCGAGAAAAAAAATTATTCTTAGTTGAGAAAAAAACAACCGAAAGTTACTTCTGTTACAGAAAAAATTTATTGAAATTGCAAATTTGACTTGAATAGGCGAATAAACGTAACTTACAATTTACAGAAAAAGTACTTTTTTTACAGAAAAAATTCTTGCATTTGCAAGTTTAACTTATGAAGATGAGCGCATTTGAACCATTATTTACACGGCATTCGAATGCTCAATTTTAGTTAAACACTCTTGAACAAACAAGGAGAAACTTTCATGTATACGACACTTGAATTTCATGATCAGACAAATACAAACATAAAAATTCCAAAGAATTTAAAATTTTTATGAATTCAGAGAATAGTTCGGATTAGTTACATTAACTTCCCGTTTTGAAGCAACACGAGGGCTATTTTGGAACGGACCTCATAATTTTGAACCGAGGTCAGATGACGAGGACGGCGACTGAGCTGCCACCCCCCTCTCCAAACTTCCACGTCACACCAACGAGAGGACGTTTGGCCACTGCGTATGATTTAGCGTGCAGCAGGCCCCATGCACGGCGGATCTTCAGTGAAATCGAGTTTCGAGCCCTCCGGCCCTAAGGCCGAGACCTTACCACTAGGCCACATCGGCCTCCTTCGGAGCGTAGCTATATTATGTCTTGCATAATTTACATTTATAAATGATGACGTAAGATTTGCATTTATAAATGATGACGATTATTGATGACGTAAAATCAAAGATTTTAGTCAATCTTTGATTATTACTTTCAATCAACCCCCCCCCCCCCCCCCTGAATTTTGGGATACTGGCGAGAAAAAGAAATTCTGAAGTTGTGTGATAGAAGCAGCAGGGTAGATATACCATCGAAAGAAAAATGTAAAAGAAAGAAAGCTGGTGCGTTGGTGAGAGGACGCACGACAGAAGCGAAGCTTCTTACGCTTTTCTGTGTAATTAAAAGTATAATAGTAGAATCACACACACACTCTCTCTCTCTCTTCCACTTCCCTCACCCTAATGAAACAAAACATTTAAAAATTCTATAATTATTTATTTATAATAATGATAATAAGTTCAAATAAATATAAACTCATTATTTATTTATAATTTATGACTAATATAGATAAAAAAATTATAAGGCATACAAGTAGTTAATGAAAAAACATTTATTTACATTTTTATTAATCTGTATATTGAAACAAAAAAAATCTATTCTGTCATCACATTCTATCATGGAAACAATTGATTTGTAATAACTGAAACATGATGTAGATGTCTGTGATTCTATTTTATTAATACATCTGGAAGAAACTGAATGGTTGTGTGAATCTTTGTCGCCGACACTCCAGGGTTACTGCTTAAAGTTAAATTAAATTCATCAAAAAGAAATTTTACAAATGGCTCTGATTTTCTACCCGCAAAATTAACATTAACCCCTTAACCGTCGCGCCCGTGATACTGACGTGCATCGAATTATCGCATTTTTAGGCTTATAAACTAAAATGTAATCATTAATTAGCTTTATAATTTGACACAAAAAATACGTAGAATCCATAAGCATCTCAAGTATTCTATGCCTTCTTAGATGAATGAAAACGACAGCCCCTTTCGAAAACAGCAGGGGTCATCTTATTAGATAGCAAAAAAAAAAAAAAAAAAAAAAAAATGCGACTGTTAAGGGGTTAAAATCACGAGCCAACACTGTTCTCCAGTTTACATACATGTCTCCAATAAGTAAAAAACGACGGGGCATGGCGCAGGGCTATAATGTCCTTCTGCGAGTCAAAAGGTTGTGAGCTCGAATCCCCATTAAAATGTTTCGAAACGCATAAAACTCGAACATTTAATTCCTCCCTATGAGCAATTGATATACGTAGACCTGGGCTTAAAATATTAGTAGTATCACTTTTGTTATACTAAATTGCAACGCCTCCAGCACGAACTTCAAACAACGTAATCGAATTAGAAATGTCGCCCGCGCTGGTATGACGTCCTTCCGTTTCGTAAACAACACAACCGAAATGAGGAATGTCAACTGCGCCTGCGCTGGTGTGATGTACTTTCGCTCGTGATGGTCGGCTTTTCTACTCTAACGCTCCATACCGAAGCCTGTGTTAAGAAGATTCGCTTCAAAAGAGTCAAATTATTAACAAACTAAGTGGAAATGGAATGAAAAAGATTTAATAGAATAGAGAATTTTTTGCTTTCGTTTTCATGATTTGTATTAAGTATTACTGGTATTAAAAATGCAGAGTGATTATAAAACAAATTGCCAATATGCGGATCCCTGACGATCATACCGTTCAAAGAAACGAAATGAAATTTTGGATGCAAGTACTTTTAAGGTATGTGCTAAGAATGTTGCGAGAAACAAGTGTACAGCTCTCTCAATTACGGCTACAATGACCTAATTCGAAAATTTCAAATGGCAACACCTCCTTTTTTTTATTGCAATCTGATCCAATTTTTTTTCAAGGAAAATCTTGAAAAAAGCTAAAATTGTGCGAGGTGGTGCACTTTCTTGCATGAAAGCGATATTTTGAACGAAAAAACTTTATGCTTCGAACTGAATTTACGCCTATTGACGATAATTTTAACTTTTTCCTTTTTCTCTTTTTTCCGATTTTCATTAACAACCCTGTATTTAATTAATAAAAACAATTCAGAAATAAAAACACATTTTTTTACGAATTCGAATTAACCAAAATAAATTCGATTTGTAGACAATGTTTCAACATTATGCTAACAGGAAGTTCAAGGGACCAGAGAAAATTCAAATTACCAACGAATCTGAATAAAAAATGTTCGAGTTAGCTGAGTTCCACTGTATATAAATATTCAAAATCATATGACATAGTTCAGAAGCAATAATAATTAAAAATTAAAGTTGCATAAATGATATTTTTTGTTTCTGCCTTCACTATTTTCCTTTCAGGCTAATTCATTCTATGATCCATATTTCTCACCATATTCTATGTACTGCAAAAGTTGGAAAGAGAATTATGCAGAAATCAAACTTTTAAAGTATTAAATGTGATTAACCTTTTTGTAATATGTTTATTTCCTGATTAAATAATAATAATAATAATAAAATAAAACGCAACGATCCGGTACATTTCACTCAAATCCGGTACTATCCCGCTAAACCGGAAAGTCTGCTCTCTTTACTACTCCATATTCAGTGCGGCAGTAAATTCAGAGGAGCTAAGCACGTGTTTTTCCAATCCCGAAAGGTTAAAGTACGTTTTATCTCATTCTATTTTTACGAGCAAGCGATGAAGTCATTAATTTTACCAAGTCGAATGAGTGTTCATTTACACTCTATATAGCGATTCACTGGTATTTTTATTACTTTATCTTTTTTCCACTCAATCATTCGTATTCAGATCGCAAAGCTAAAAAAATAGCTTTTTCGCGTGAGAAAAAGATTCCAAGAACGTCAATATCACGTTTCCCAAACTGTTATGGTGCCAAACTGTTTTTCATGGAAAAGAAATGGATAACGCTATAAATTGTTAATGGAATTGTTATTGCAAATTTGAGTCGGTTATTTCAAAGGTGCGGTTTTGATTATAGAATTTTTTTTTTTTTTTGCTTTAAGGTATCCGACTGTGTTCGGAGACATTTTTTTGAAAAATAACTTATATATATTTTGTAATGTTATTTTTCAACTGCATATGTTTTAAAACTATGAAAATATTGTAAATTTAGGCTTTCAAAATAATATTTTTTTAAAAAAAACTGAGAAATTTGAAGAAAAATGACTAAAATATTAGCTTTACGTTAACAGCCATAGACAAAATCATATTCTAAATATACACAAATCCTTGTAGGAATACATTTTTATGACTGTTATCTGTGTTATGCTCTAAAATATTTCTTGTACTTCAAAATAGTTTCGAGATATAGCTGAACATAGTTACTAAACTGGTAATTTTTCATAAAAAATGCTTTTCGTTTGTATTTAAG
>BGPR01052906.1:0-10515 GCA_013235015.1 Araneus ventricosus | reverse complement strand
GGATTTCTGGATATTCACAGCCAAGAATGAAGTGAAGGATTTCTGGACATTCACAGCCAAGAATGAAGTGAAGGATTTCTGGATATTCACAGCCAAGAATGAAGTGAAGGATTTCTGGATATTCACAGCCAAGAATGAAGTGAAGGATTTCTGGACATTCACAGCCAAGAATGAAGTGAAGGATTTCTGGATATTCTTCAATAAAAATTTTTTTATAGGATATTAAAAACTACAAAACTTTTTATGCAAAACCATAAACTCACAATCTGATCACACGCTGTCTCATTCTCTTGAACAAAGGTCCTCTTGTCTGAAATCTTTTCTACACTGGTTTTTCTACTTGCTTGTAAGTTGAAGATACTGAGCAATGAAGTTCTGCTGATTTCAAGAGATCTTGCACCTCCACATCGTAATGAAATTGAATTTAATTATTTTACATGGTTGACAGAGAGACAAGGAGTTTAATTAAAGTTATTAGGAACATTTCCTTATAAGAAGAGTTTTTAATATAGTTATAAGAGAGAACTGAAGAAATGCAATAAATTGTAACGATTTGATTCAAGTAAAAGAGGAACTGTGTTGGTTAGGGGGGAAAATATTGCGTGCTGCGATACCAAAGAAAGAATTATTTTAAGAAGAAATAAAAAATTAATGGGCAGTTTTAGTAGTAATTAAGGGTTCACGCAAACTAATTTGTGCACGACTCAGCACGCTTTAGAAATGACTGGGAAATTCGAGAACATTTCAATGGCTTAGATTTTCAACATCAATTACGAATCGACGCATCTTCTGTTAACTGAAGGAAAATGATCAAAAGGGCGATTCAATTAGACACGAGTCTTCTTTTTGGAACTGAAAATAGCAGAATCATAGGCTAGGAGATCATGAGAAATTCGTTGCGAATATAATATATTTTTTTGAAAAAACATGGCCGAAATATCTTTGATGTAGTAAAAGAAAAAGGTTTAATTTTTAAGTCATTAAGTAAGACCTTTCGTCTAACCTACCATGGAGCATTTGTGATGTGCATCAAATGCTTATTTTGGGAAACTTGCAATTTCTTAGTGTCGTAATGGCTACTGATCGCCAAATGGGGGAGTTATAGAACAAAGCTGATCTAATGATAGATTTATATTGAAAAATTTGTGTTTGATTGTTAATTTGCTTTTTTGGGGCCATAAGCTAACTTATGTGAATCCTTGTCACTTTGGTTTTTTTGATGGCCCCTTTGATGAGAACATCAAAGCTTCATTTAGAGTCTAGTAATAACCCCCAGGTACTTATATTCAGAGACCTATGGGATGGCCGAAAATTTGGATTTGATAGCCACGGCTTTTATTATACGCCAAGGCATTTTTTTATTAAAAATGGGGCACGTGCATTTATTTAGATCAACTTCGATTCGCCAGTCACTAAACCAGACATTGTAACTGGGATACATAGTTTTATAACCAAGGATGTAGTGGAGCCGGGACGCACCGAAACGCCGCTCCTGCACTTCTTTTTCCCCGAGAAGTAAATAAGAAAAGATTGTTAAAACCTTCTTTAAACAGCACGATCTTTTTCACCAGTGATGTAGTCACAAAATAAGCAGTGCCGAGACACTCTAAAAGCAGTGCCAGAACACTCTAAAAAATCCCTTTTCGGCAAGCTTGAAGGCAAAGGTAGATTCCTTTACGTTAATGTTACAAAAGTAATGAAATATTACATATTGATCCATACAGACATAGCCAATGACTTTATTGTTTCCACACATTGCAGTATTTACGCTGTGATTCTGTTTTCATGACATTTAATTTTTTCCCTATATCATGGTTTTATCATTCCATTTTTCATTCCAAAAAGTTATGATAGATTTATCGGTCAGTACATTGGTCAATTTTTTTATATCTCAACACATAATCATTCAACAGGTAGGAGTCATAAAGAAATAAACATCTCAGCAATGCAAATATCTCCTAGATAACATTAAGCCAGCCTATCTGAAACAGTAACAAGAAATTGACTCTTGTCACGAATGAAGAAAGACTCTAGATTTAAAAATTAATTTATTTAATCTAGGTTACAATATAATTGTGCGAACATTACTTTGTCATATGGTAAAATCACATGACATAAACACTTAAATACTACTAAAATGGGCTCATTTAGAGAACTCCCTGGTTACAGAGATAATAGTCACTAAATTCTTAACATATAAGAGAATAAAAATTATTAAACATTGTGACTGGAAAATTTAATACGTGTGTTTAAAGCATAGGATATGAATGCAGCCAATTTGAACCGTAAATTTAAATCTCCATCGACGGTTAAAACCAAATACTCAAGCAGAAAATCCCAAACAATTTTAAAGTTAAGGAGATATTTTTCAATAGTAAAAAGGATAAAAGAAACTCTTATTTAAATATCTATCGTTTTTAGCTACTTTATATTGATTTTATTAAACAAATCATGGTCCCGCCATGTTTAGTTAAATATCAAATTAAAGTATTCTGGCAAAAAACCTATTATCAAATTAAGTATTAAAATTATTTGATTAATTAAAATTAACTATTTTCTTAATTAAAGTTAAAAATTAATTGTTACAAAACTTCATTAAAACCTTTTTCATGGCTCATACTATATGCCAGTAATCTTTATCTTATAATTATCTAATAATTATATTAATTTAATAAAAGTCACTGTGGCTATGTATGTATGTTCCACATCTTCTCCTAAACCACTGGACTGATTTCAATTAAACTTTTTATTTAAGAAAAGAGAAAGGTCACCTTCAACTTTTCAAAGCCTAAAAGATGCTTAAAATTTCACTTAATTAAAAATTATGCAAGGCGTTTTTCCGCGATGTCTTTCATTTCCATAAATTTGTTTCTCTCATTTTAATATTTTTTTCAAAATTAATTTTAAACTGAATTCGTAACAATATTCTTGTTGATCAAAAATAACTGTTTCCAGAAAGAAGAATACTAAAAGAAAATTTTAAAAGTAGACGATTTAACAATTTATATCGGGACCAGCTATTGATTTATTTTCACGCTTTAAATTAATGAATAATTAAATAGTTAATTTAATTGTTTCAAAATATTCATTAAAACCTTTCATTGACTTTAGTAATTGTTAACAAAATTTGAAGTACCTATATAACAAATAATAACGTATGAAGAAAACGGATGTTTTTAAAAATCGTCTGGTTCAATTGATATTCTCATTTTAATTGAAAGCGTTTTAGATCAGAAAAGGAATTTGTGTATTATAATATTTATACAATAGTAATTTTTACATTGAAAATATTAAACATGAAAACATTTTAATCCGGAGCAAAGCCAGGTATATCAATTAACAGTTATAATTTACAAAATTTAACAAAGATATTAACTATAAATTAATTAGTCATAAATTAATTATATATTATACCGTATAAAAAGTGAAAGTGAATGCGGTTGATGGGAACTCATAACTTCTAAGTAATTCTTGCTGTCAAAAACTTTCAATATAAAAGTAGTTTGTTGTGATAAGGTGATAATTCCCCAATTGAAATTTTCTTTTTATCTTCAATCTTAACGAAGCCATGGGGAAATGATAAATTGAGGGGGGGATTGAATATCGCTTTTCACCGCATAACTTATAAGCAATTCTAGCAGACAAAAAACTTTTAGTATAAAAGTTGTTAGTTATCATAAGGTGATAATTCGCTTAATTGAAAATTTTTTCTATCTTTAGTCGTAACAGAGCTATGGGGAAATGATAAGTTGAGGAGGGGATTGAAAATGGCTTTTTAGCTCATAACTTCTAAGAAATTGTGGCTATCAAAAAAGTTTCAATACAAAAGTTGTTTTTTGTGATAAGGCAATAATTCGCCTAATTTGAATTTTCTTTCGATCTTGAATCGTAAGGGAATTATGGGAATATATAATTTTCAGTCCCCCACCGTTTCCACCCCCTTTGAACTGGTTAGCCCATCTGCGAACTCGGCCGAGATTTTCACCGTCCTTACAATATATCCGTCGCCAGTTAAAATCTAATCAAAATTCCTCTAGTTATCGTGTTTACGAAATAACACGGGCCAAAGCGTTATAAATATACTTCTCTACTACTAATAATAAGGAAAAGAACATTTTGCCCTCTATTCTCATAAGTATTGGAGCTACAAGAATGAAAGAGGGTGGAAGAAACTGCAAATGACGAGAGCTTTCCAACAAGGGGTAACATGCTTAGGTTAAAGCGTACTTTAAGTTAGGGGGAGAGGAGGGGAAGGGTGGGAAAATCACTTTTCAGCTCATAACTTCTAAGGAATTGTAGCTATCGAAAAAGTTTAAATTCAAAAATTGTTCGTTATGAAAAGGCAATAATTCTACTAATTTGAATTTTCATTCTATTTTCATTTATAAAGAAATTATGGGAAAATGAAAATTTCCACCCCCCACCATTTCCACCCCCTTTGAGCTGGATAGCCCATTTACGAACTCGACCGAGATTTTCACTATCCTTACAACATACCCCAAGCTGGTTAAAGTTACATCAAAATTACTCCAGTTATCGTGTTCACAAGATAACATGGGAAAAAGCGTTATACATATATATATATATATATATATATATATATATATATATATATATATAAACTTTTTAACGAAGGGTGGTTTTGGGTTCTAGGGGTCATGATCGGTGAAGATCTGCAAAAATTTTCCGAAAGTCGTGTCATGAGAACCATTGCAATAGGTAGAGTTCCTATAAGGAATCTACCTAAAAATGACAAAAATCGCTCTGTTTCAAGGGCGCTTTCACAATTTTCTCTTATTTATTTCTCGTAAAAAAAGCAGTTCCGAAACGGCGCTCCGCTTCCACTACACCACTGTTTTTCACCCAGGCTAGAGCGTCCCGGGCTTAATTTGCGACTGCACCACTGTTTGTAACGTTTCCATGACTGATCGTGGGTTGAAGTGTTTAGTTGTGACTGCCGTATCATCAGCAAAGATTGCTAATAGGCAGTATGGAGTCTTAGGAATATCATTGACTTAAATGTTGAAGAGTGTGTGCGAGAAAGAAACCCCACGCGACACATCGCACTTCTGCTTCGAATGTCATGAGTTGAAGAACAAAATTTTAAGATTTTTATTAGAATATTATCTAATTAAACAAGCCATTTTATTAGGATAAATTTTCTTCTTAAATTTCGAAATGGATTTTTTAACTAATGAATCAATAAAACTGATTTTACTGGAATTTAAAGAAGCAAGTTTTAATCATTTTTGTTGTATAAATTTTCATTTGTGTTTATGTGAATATGTTATGCTGTTAATATGAATATGTTACATGAGTTAAGTGTTATGCGAATATGTTACGCTTAAAATTGTATTTAAGTTATGGAGTGTTTATTATTTTGATTGACGCACCTCTCAAATCTAATTTCAGCTATCTTTTCTTCTTTCTTTTTTGCTCTTTTGTTCTAAAATAAGATTTTTCTTTTCTCAGAGGACATTTTCCCACCAATTATTACTCGAAACTCTGGTTTAAAAGTGAATGAAAAAGGTCATGGATGCATTACTGCAGAAATGTTAGCTGCAATAGATGAACATGAGAAAACATTAGATTTAGCTTTCTCGATCGTGTTACCACCTTCGCTCGGTTACTTAGAACACAAACACACGAAAACCCTGCCTTTAAATACTTTTCTCATGTCTGATCTAAAGGCTGGTGAAGTCTGTTACATTCACTCATCTCTCACCTCAAATCCGTTGGATAGCTTCACCTTCAACGTTTCAGATGGAAGAAACTCTGTAAGTACGCTTTTTTTAAAAAATATTATTATCGACATGAGACATTTTTATAATAAACTTTCTATTAGAGTTACTACTCAAAAATTTATTGTAATTCAGTAAGATATTACACTCATATTTCATCATTTAGTTGAGTGTCTGTGTGTGCGATAAGCAGTATAGCAATATAATTGAGTGATTCCTCAGATTTTATTTGTATGCTGTGTATTGCTTTAAAGCATTGATTTATTTCTTTTATATATAGAATATGAAAAATTATATCATTCTAGTCATAATAAATTTTAAGTATATTATATTTCCAGGAAATATAATATACTTATTTATAGGAAAACTCCCAATCAACTGATAGAATAACATAAAATTAATTCAATTTAAAATTTAATTTCTCACCTAAATCTTCTTTCCTTGCTTAAAGCTATTTTTCAAAATTACAATAAGGCGTCTCTAGGCTCCTACTTGGCGGCCACCCTTCTTT
The DNA here is from genome assembly GCA_013235015.1 of Araneus ventricosus. Classification (NCBI taxonomy): domain Eukaryota; kingdom Metazoa; phylum Arthropoda; class Arachnida; order Araneae; family Araneidae; genus Araneus; species Araneus ventricosus. Next base: position 4,263 of record BGPR01052906.1, on the reverse strand, counting down.
GCAGCCAGTTTTGTTTAGCACGGAATTTTTATCTCATAGACATAATATTAAGATAACTTCTGTTAACAGCCACTTAAACCCCTCTGAGCTGCCATGTTGGTCACCCGTTCAACTTCATTGAAGTACATTCCGTTCATCTCTCTGACATTGGATCTTTTATTAAGAGAAAAGGGGAGGAACAAAAAAGAATTCATGCACTTAAAAACAACACCGGAAATTAAATCGAAATTAATCATTAATTTCTCAATATGGAGAGAAAAGTGAACTTCTGCCTCTACCGGGGTTGGACATTCAAGAGTTCATTTGTTCCTTTCAGGAGCTAATTCTGACTCTGTTAAAGAAGTTGCTGATATGGGTTTCGGCCATCAACCAAATGAAATTCTCAGCTTAACAGACTTTTGGAAAATGGATATTATTGTCCATTCTTCAACAACTACCGATAAAACGATTAGAGGGAGTTTTTTTTCAAATAAAAAAAAATTACCTTCAAAAAAGCTGAAAGATCCAAGCAAACGCAAATTGTGTCTTTTTTTCAAAACTAGAAAGACTAGAAACTTTCGAAGTACTTTAGATGATTCTTAAAATTAGGTTTATTAGAAATAACGAATTACACCTCATTTAAATGTGGATTCTGTACTTCCAAACATGAAACATCTTTAGAACAGCCACCCTTTTGAGTGTTCAATTTTTCTGGAAACGGAGTGTGGTCGCGGTAGAGAAGTTTCACTGTATCTCTAAGAAAAATTTAAAATTATAGTAGTATATCCTAAATATTTTTTTAAAAATAAATTCCAATTTTTGGTTAGGAACTCAAGGATTAACCTGAACTATGTAAGTGCTAAAAATCAGTTAATGCTTTTACAGAACGCATGCTTAAAAGGGTTTTTAATAGTGTTTGAAAAATTAATTCAAAGTGTTTTGATGCAAGAAATCGGAAGTTTTTAAATTGTCTATGTTATGGAGATACATTGCTGAATTTTATATAATAAATTACACAATATACTACTAAAATTACTTTTATTCTTACTACATATATTTTTTCCTAATTCTGTATTATATATGAAAAATAGATTTTGGATCTTTATATTTAAAAAATATTAGTGCTTTTATATTTATTAAAATATTTTGGGGAAGGTTAGTTGGATTATTTAAAAAAATTTTAGCAACTTTTACGTACATTTTTATGTTAAAGACCTTATTTTCTTGGAACCCATCTGCGCATCTTTTATATAATAAGCTCTTCGTTATAATATCTACGTTTCATAAAATTTAATTAATTATTTCTTGTTTTAATATTAATAATATTATTATACATTGATAAAAAACTGCAAAAATAAATAATATTGTATTAATTTTTTCAGGTTTTACAAACATTTTACATAAATATTTCTTCTGTGTACGATTCCTTACCAATAGTAAAGCTGAGTCCTTTGAAAATTAAAGAAGGTGAAGAAAAAGTGATTACTGAATTTGAAATTGACATTTTTGATAAAGATACACAGGTATGAATAGTTAAATGAAAACTGTCTATTATTTTGATTATATAAGATATCATTTAGTAGATTAGAAATCTAATCAAGTCACTGTGATATTTTTATTTATGAATTATTGAGAGGGTAAATTGATAATAATTGATGCATAGTGGATTTGAAAATATAAATGACAATATTGTCACGCTAATTATTGACATAAACCGGGAAGCATTATATAGAATAATATACTAATAATTCTGCAAGAAGTAGATCTCGCATCCAAATATATATATATATATATATATATATATATATATATATATATATATATATATATATATATTGCAGTATTTAAATGTTTAGCCTTTTTTCCGAATGTCAGTTCTCCGCTTTTTTCAGCATTAACAAAATTACAAATTGATAGATGTCTTCATTTGTGAGTATAAACAAAATTACAATTAAATATTATTTGCTATTATTAGTATTTTTTGGAGGTTTTATTAAAGATTTCCGTCAGATTAAAATCGATGAAAAAAGCTGAACATTACGTGAAATGGAACCATTAAAACGCCCTCATCTTGAAACGGTATAAAAGATAATAATCCTAACGCATACGTCGTTTTTTAATGACTTCAAGGAACTGCTTTTTTTCTCTCTTAAGTAGATTTCACAACGAATTCAATTTAATATGAAACATCCTACAGATTATGTGTATTATTTGATTATATTGGTTATAAAATTATTATTTCAGTAGACAATAATTTAAAAATTAATTATTGAAAGTTAAAACCAGCAGGAGTGTTCTCCCCTAGACTTTCAAGCATATTCATAAACAAACCGGTCATCCCCCCCCCCCCCCCCCGCATAAAAACTGCGGACCTCCAAGAAGGTCCGGAAAGCCACGAGAAGTCCGATTATTTTATTATCTTCATAGAAGACGGCAACACGAAAGGGCATCAATACAAGTGGGAGTAAAATACAGCAATACATAATATAGCGAGGAGTTTTTTACGTCATAATATGATGAAGAAAATCAAATATGCAATCTGAATGCCTTTTTTTCAATCGATTGGAACCAAAATTCGACATAGATCTTAATTTTGATAATAAAAATGTGTATCAAATTTTATATATCTAGTTATTTAAGTTTTTGAGTTATCGTGTTCACATCAACACGGACTGACAGACAGACTTCCCTTGGACGGATTTTGTCCAAATTTGATAGAAATCCACTAATATGGTATAAAGGCCATATATCAAATTTCATTTCAGCTCTAATAGCTTTCGAGTTATCGTGTTCTCAGGTAGACATAATTCCAAAAATGTGTTTTTCGGACTCGGGGAGGTCTAAAAAGTGCAGATTCATCAAAATCTCGAGTTCGAATTTTTTGACGATTACAATATTTTCTCTTTGTATATTTCGTATACGAGAAAGTAAAAAATTCATTTCCTTGATATATTAGCCACATTTTTTAAAGTGTGGTTTAATGAAAATTTTAGCTTCAAATTTTATATATAGTATCCAATCCTTAGTTAATTTTTATCAATATTTAGTACTCTTTTTTTCCATACTTTAGGATCAAGATGTAATAATTAAAATACTCAAACCACCTCAGCATGGTATTTTGAAAAATGCAAATACCTCAATATCTCAAGTATTCTCCTTATATGACATTAAACATGGTAGAATAAGTTACTTCCATGATGGTTCTGAAAGTGTAAATGACAGCTTTACTTTGATCGTTTCTGATGGAATCAATAAAGAATATATATTTATCGGTAATAATCTGAAAAATGTGACGTCAAAGAATCCTGTTGTAAGTATCCATGCATATTATTTCTTTTTTTCAATTCTGAACACCATTTATTTAATTGTAGCAAAAAAAATTGTAAATGTTTTATTGAAATGAAATGCATTTAAAATCTTTATTTTTAAAAAATTCTTTGCGTCATTTTTTTTTTCACTAACATGAATATTTTGTTTTTAATTAAATTTTTAACCCTCCAAATGGTTTCAAGCTGAAAACTGGTATATTTCTTGTTTAATTCCTAAGTGTCAGAATAAATCTACATTTATTGGTGCAAGATTTGCAAAGAAAAAATTCTTCAGATTATAAAAATTCAATTACATATCAGAAATATGCTGTTTGCAGTTTGAAAACTCATTGAATAGAGCTTAATGACTTTGAATCAAAATTATTAGATATGTAGATTTAACCTACAATATAAGAAAAAAAATCGCAACTTATTTAAATTAATCAAGATAGAATTATACAAAAAAATACAGTTGAGAATAGGTTAATTGGCATAATTATCTCTAAGATATTATTTGTTATCCAAATTATTTGTTACCCAATTATCGATTTACCAAAACTTTTTTATGGGCATAATTTTTTTACAATGCATATAATATTTTGTAACTATAATAAATATATCTTGTTGGGTTTCTACAGTAAATACAATTCTAAAGATTCAGAATATTATCATTTTTTAATTTAAAAAATTAGAAAAGCACTTACAAAAATTCAGAAATTTAGTATGCAATACCCAGAAAAATTATATACGCAATTGCCAGAATTTCGTTCCTTTAAACTGTTTATAGATGTATAAAAGTTCTCATTTTCAATTATCAACTGTTTGCCTGGTGAGTTCGTCGCTGCTCCTTGAATGCAGTCCAACAAGTGTTAGGCGCAGGCTCATTATTTCTTCGTTTGTTCTGTGAAACGTTTGCTGTCCGAATATAAAAAAAAAATCTTTAGCAAAAGTGTTTATTGTCTGAATTGTTCATTAA
>BGPR01052905.1:0-10515 GCA_013235015.1 Araneus ventricosus | reverse complement strand
GGATTTCTGGATATTCACAGCCAAGAATGAAGTGAAGGATTTCTGGACATTCACAGCCAAGAATGAAGTGAAGGATTTCTGGATATTCACAGCCAAGAATGAAGTGAAGGATTTCTGGATATTCACAGCCAAGAATGAAGTGAAGGATTTCTGGACATTCACAGCCAAGAATGAAGTGAAGGATTTCTGGATATTCTTCAATAAAAATTTTTTTATAGGATATTAAAAACTACAAAACTTTTTATGCAAAACCATAAACTCACAATCTGATCACACGCTGTCTCATTCTCTTGAACAAAGGTCCTCTTGTCTGAAATCTTTTCTACACTGGTTTTTCTACTTGCTTGTAAGTTGAAGATACTGAGCAATGAAGTTCTGCTGATTTCAAGAGATCTTGCACCTCCACATCGTAATGAAATTGAATTTAATTATTTTACATGGTTGACAGAGAGACAAGGAGTTTAATTAAAGTTATTAGGAACATTTCCTTATAAGAAGAGTTTTTAATATAGTTATAAGAGAGAACTGAAGAAATGCAATAAATTGTAACGATTTGATTCAAGTAAAAGAGGAACTGTGTTGGTTAGGGGGGAAAATATTGCGTGCTGCGATACCAAAGAAAGAATTATTTTAAGAAGAAATAAAAAATTAATGGGCAGTTTTAGTAGTAATTAAGGGTTCACGCAAACTAATTTGTGCACGACTCAGCACGCTTTAGAAATGACTGGGAAATTCGAGAACATTTCAATGGCTTAGATTTTCAACATCAATTACGAATCGACGCATCTTCTGTTAACTGAAGGAAAATGATCAAAAGGGCGATTCAATTAGACACGAGTCTTCTTTTTGGAACTGAAAATAGCAGAATCATAGGCTAGGAGATCATGAGAAATTCGTTGCGAATATAATATATTTTTTTGAAAAAACATGGCCGAAATATCTTTGATGTAGTAAAAGAAAAAGGTTTAATTTTTAAGTCATTAAGTAAGACCTTTCGTCTAACCTACCATGGAGCATTTGTGATGTGCATCAAATGCTTATTTTGGGAAACTTGCAATTTCTTAGTGTCGTAATGGCTACTGATCGCCAAATGGGGGAGTTATAGAACAAAGCTGATCTAATGATAGATTTATATTGAAAAATTTGTGTTTGATTGTTAATTTGCTTTTTTGGGGCCATAAGCTAACTTATGTGAATCCTTGTCACTTTGGTTTTTTTGATGGCCCCTTTGATGAGAACATCAAAGCTTCATTTAGAGTCTAGTAATAACCCCCAGGTACTTATATTCAGAGACCTATGGGATGGCCGAAAATTTGGATTTGATAGCCACGGCTTTTATTATACGCCAAGGCATTTTTTTATTAAAAATGGGGCACGTGCATTTATTTAGATCAACTTCGATTCGCCAGTCACTAAACCAGACATTGTAACTGGGATACATAGTTTTATAACCAAGGATGTAGTGGAGCCGGGACGCACCGAAACGCCGCTCCTGCACTTCTTTTTCCCCGAGAAGTAAATAAGAAAAGATTGTTAAAACCTTCTTTAAACAGCACGATCTTTTTCACCAGTGATGTAGTCACAAAATAAGCAGTGCCGAGACACTCTAAAAGCAGTGCCAGAACACTCTAAAAAATCCCTTTTCGGCAAGCTTGAAGGCAAAGGTAGATTCCTTTACGTTAATGTTACAAAAGTAATGAAATATTACATATTGATCCATACAGACATAGCCAATGACTTTATTGTTTCCACACATTGCAGTATTTACGCTGTGATTCTGTTTTCATGACATTTAATTTTTTCCCTATATCATGGTTTTATCATTCCATTTTTCATTCCAAAAAGTTATGATAGATTTATCGGTCAGTACATTGGTCAATTTTTTTATATCTCAACACATAATCATTCAACAGGTAGGAGTCATAAAGAAATAAACATCTCAGCAATGCAAATATCTCCTAGATAACATTAAGCCAGCCTATCTGAAACAGTAACAAGAAATTGACTCTTGTCACGAATGAAGAAAGACTCTAGATTTAAAAATTAATTTATTTAATCTAGGTTACAATATAATTGTGCGAACATTACTTTGTCATATGGTAAAATCACATGACATAAACACTTAAATACTACTAAAATGGGCTCATTTAGAGAACTCCCTGGTTACAGAGATAATAGTCACTAAATTCTTAACATATAAGAGAATAAAAATTATTAAACATTGTGACTGGAAAATTTAATACGTGTGTTTAAAGCATAGGATATGAATGCAGCCAATTTGAACCGTAAATTTAAATCTCCATCGACGGTTAAAACCAAATACTCAAGCAGAAAATCCCAAACAATTTTAAAGTTAAGGAGATATTTTTCAATAGTAAAAAGGATAAAAGAAACTCTTATTTAAATATCTATCGTTTTTAGCTACTTTATATTGATTTTATTAAACAAATCATGGTCCCGCCATGTTTAGTTAAATATCAAATTAAAGTATTCTGGCAAAAAACCTATTATCAAATTAAGTATTAAAATTATTTGATTAATTAAAATTAACTATTTTCTTAATTAAAGTTAAAAATTAATTGTTACAAAACTTCATTAAAACCTTTTTCATGGCTCATACTATATGCCAGTAATCTTTATCTTATAATTATCTAATAATTATATTAATTTAATAAAAGTCACTGTGGCTATGTATGTATGTTCCACATCTTCTCCTAAACCACTGGACTGATTTCAATTAAACTTTTTATTTAAGAAAAGAGAAAGGTCACCTTCAACTTTTCAAAGCCTAAAAGATGCTTAAAATTTCACTTAATTAAAAATTATGCAAGGCGTTTTTCCGCGATGTCTTTCATTTCCATAAATTTGTTTCTCTCATTTTAATATTTTTTTCAAAATTAATTTTAAACTGAATTCGTAACAATATTCTTGTTGATCAAAAATAACTGTTTCCAGAAAGAAGAATACTAAAAGAAAATTTTAAAAGTAGACGATTTAACAATTTATATCGGGACCAGCTATTGATTTATTTTCACGCTTTAAATTAATGAATAATTAAATAGTTAATTTAATTGTTTCAAAATATTCATTAAAACCTTTCATTGACTTTAGTAATTGTTAACAAAATTTGAAGTACCTATATAACAAATAATAACGTATGAAGAAAACGGATGTTTTTAAAAATCGTCTGGTTCAATTGATATTCTCATTTTAATTGAAAGCGTTTTAGATCAGAAAAGGAATTTGTGTATTATAATATTTATACAATAGTAATTTTTACATTGAAAATATTAAACATGAAAACATTTTAATCCGGAGCAAAGCCAGGTATATCAATTAACAGTTATAATTTACAAAATTTAACAAAGATATTAACTATAAATTAATTAGTCATAAATTAATTATATATTATACCGTATAAAAAGTGAAAGTGAATGCGGTTGATGGGAACTCATAACTTCTAAGTAATTCTTGCTGTCAAAAACTTTCAATATAAAAGTAGTTTGTTGTGATAAGGTGATAATTCCCCAATTGAAATTTTCTTTTTATCTTCAATCTTAACGAAGCCATGGGGAAATGATAAATTGAGGGGGGGATTGAATATCGCTTTTCACCGCATAACTTATAAGCAATTCTAGCAGACAAAAAACTTTTAGTATAAAAGTTGTTAGTTATCATAAGGTGATAATTCGCTTAATTGAAAATTTTTTCTATCTTTAGTCGTAACAGAGCTATGGGGAAATGATAAGTTGAGGAGGGGATTGAAAATGGCTTTTTAGCTCATAACTTCTAAGAAATTGTGGCTATCAAAAAAGTTTCAATACAAAAGTTGTTTTTTGTGATAAGGCAATAATTCGCCTAATTTGAATTTTCTTTCGATCTTGAATCGTAAGGGAATTATGGGAATATATAATTTTCAGTCCCCCACCGTTTCCACCCCCTTTGAACTGGTTAGCCCATCTGCGAACTCGGCCGAGATTTTCACCGTCCTTACAATATATCCGTCGCCAGTTAAAATCTAATCAAAATTCCTCTAGTTATCGTGTTTACGAAATAACACGGGCCAAAGCGTTATAAATATACTTCTCTACTACTAATAATAAGGAAAAGAACATTTTGCCCTCTATTCTCATAAGTATTGGAGCTACAAGAATGAAAGAGGGTGGAAGAAACTGCAAATGACGAGAGCTTTCCAACAAGGGGTAACATGCTTAGGTTAAAGCGTACTTTAAGTTAGGGGGAGAGGAGGGGAAGGGTGGGAAAATCACTTTTCAGCTCATAACTTCTAAGGAATTGTAGCTATCGAAAAAGTTTAAATTCAAAAATTGTTCGTTATGAAAAGGCAATAATTCTACTAATTTGAATTTTCATTCTATTTTCATTTATAAAGAAATTATGGGAAAATGAAAATTTCCACCCCCCACCATTTCCACCCCCTTTGAGCTGGATAGCCCATTTACGAACTCGACCGAGATTTTCACTATCCTTACAACATACCCCAAGCTGGTTAAAGTTACATCAAAATTACTCCAGTTATCGTGTTCACAAGATAACATGGGAAAAAGCGTTATACATATATATATATATATATATATATATATATATATATATATATATATAAACTTTTTAACGAAGGGTGGTTTTGGGTTCTAGGGGTCATGATCGGTGAAGATCTGCAAAAATTTTCCGAAAGTCGTGTCATGAGAACCATTGCAATAGGTAGAGTTCCTATAAGGAATCTACCTAAAAATGACAAAAATCGCTCTGTTTCAAGGGCGCTTTCACAATTTTCTCTTATTTATTTCTCGTAAAAAAAGCAGTTCCGAAACGGCGCTCCGCTTCCACTACACCACTGTTTTTCACCCAGGCTAGAGCGTCCCGGGCTTAATTTGCGACTGCACCACTGTTTGTAACGTTTCCATGACTGATCGTGGGTTGAAGTGTTTAGTTGTGACTGCCGTATCATCAGCAAAGATTGCTAATAGGCAGTATGGAGTCTTAGGAATATCATTGACTTAAATGTTGAAGAGTGTGTGCGAGAAAGAAACCCCACGCGACACATCGCACTTCTGCTTCGAATGTCATGAGTTGAAGAACAAAATTTTAAGATTTTTATTAGAATATTATCTAATTAAACAAGCCATTTTATTAGGATAAATTTTCTTCTTAAATTTCGAAATGGATTTTTTAACTAATGAATCAATAAAACTGATTTTACTGGAATTTAAAGAAGCAAGTTTTAATCATTTTTGTTGTATAAATTTTCATTTGTGTTTATGTGAATATGTTATGCTGTTAATATGAATATGTTACATGAGTTAAGTGTTATGCGAATATGTTACGCTTAAAATTGTATTTAAGTTATGGAGTGTTTATTATTTTGATTGACGCACCTCTCAAATCTAATTTCAGCTATCTTTTCTTCTTTCTTTTTTGCTCTTTTGTTCTAAAATAAGATTTTTCTTTTCTCAGAGGACATTTTCCCACCAATTATTACTCGAAACTCTGGTTTAAAAGTGAATGAAAAAGGTCATGGATGCATTACTGCAGAAATGTTAGCTGCAATAGATGAACATGAGAAAACATTAGATTTAGCTTTCTCGATCGTGTTACCACCTTCGCTCGGTTACTTAGAACACAAACACACGAAAACCCTGCCTTTAAATACTTTTCTCATGTCTGATCTAAAGGCTGGTGAAGTCTGTTACATTCACTCATCTCTCACCTCAAATCCGTTGGATAGCTTCACCTTCAACGTTTCAGATGGAAGAAACTCTGTAAGTACGCTTTTTTTAAAAAATATTATTATCGACATGAGACATTTTTATAATAAACTTTCTATTAGAGTTACTACTCAAAAATTTATTGTAATTCAGTAAGATATTACACTCATATTTCATCATTTAGTTGAGTGTCTGTGTGTGCGATAAGCAGTATAGCAATATAATTGAGTGATTCCTCAGATTTTATTTGTATGCTGTGTATTGCTTTAAAGCATTGATTTATTTCTTTTATATATAGAATATGAAAAATTATATCATTCTAGTCATAATAAATTTTAAGTATATTATATTTCCAGGAAATATAATATACTTATTTATAGGAAAACTCCCAATCAACTGATAGAATAACATAAAATTAATTCAATTTAAAATTTAATTTCTCACCTAAATCTTCTTTCCTTGCTTAAAGCTATTTTTCAAAATTACAATAAGGCGTCTCTAGGCTCCTACTTGGCGGCCACCCTTCTTTGCAGCCAGTTTTGTTTAGCACGGAATTTTTATCTCATAGACATAATATTAAGATAACTTCTGTTAACAGCCACTTAAACCCCTCTGAGCTGCCATGTTGGTCACCCGTTCAACTTCATTGAAGTACATTCCGTTCATCTCTCTGACATTGGATCTTTTATTAAGAGAAAAGGGGAGGAACAAAAAAGAATTCATGCACTTAAAAACAACACCGGAAATTAAATCGAAATTAATCATTAATTTCTCAATATGGAGAGAAAAGTGAACTTCTGCCTCTACCGGGGTTGGACATTCAAGAGTTCATTTGTTCCTTTCAGGAGCTAATTCTGACTCTGTTAAAGAAGTTGCTGATATGGGTTTCGGCCATCAACCAAATGAAATTCTCAGCTTAACAGACTTTTGGAAAATGGATATTATTGTCCATTCTTCAACAACTACCGATAAAACGATTAGAGGGAGTTTTTTTTCAAATAAAAAAAAATTACCTTCAAAAAAGCTGAAAGATCCAAGCAAACGCAAATTGTGTCTTTTTTTCAAAACTAGAAAGACTAGAAACTTTCGAAGTACTTTAGATGATTCTTAAAATTAGGTTTATTAGAAATAACGAATTACACCTCATTTAAATGTGGATTCTGTACTTCCAAACATGAAACATCTTTAGAACAGCCACCCTTTTGAGTGTTCAATTTTTCTGGAAACGGAGTGTGGTCGCGGTAGAGAAGTTTCACTGTATCTCTAAGAAAAATTTAAAATTATAGTAGTATATCCTAAATATTTTTTTAAAAATAAATTCCAATTTTTGGTTAGGAACTCAAGGATTAACCTGAACTATGTAAGTGCTAAAAATCAGTTAATGCTTTTACAGAACGCATGCTTAAAAGGGTTTTTAATAGTGTTTGAAAAATTAATTCAAAGTGTTTTGATGCAAGAAATCGGAAGTTTTTAAATTGTCTATGTTATGGAGATACATTGCTGAATTTTATATAATAAATTACACAATATACTACTAAAATTACTTTTATTCTTACTACATATATTTTTTCCTAATTCTGTATTATATATGAAAAATAGATTTTGGATCTTTATATTTAAAAAATATTAGTGCTTTTATATTTATTAAAATATTTTGGGGAAGGTTAGTTGGATTATTTAAAAAAATTTTAGCAACTTTTACGTACATTTTTATGTTAAAGACCTTATTTTCTTGGAACCCATCTGCGCATCTTTTATATAATAAGCTCTTCGTTATAATATCTACGTTTCATAAAATTTAATTAATTATTTCTTGTTTTAATATTAATAATATTATTATACATTGATAAAAAACTGCAAAAATAAATAATATTGTATTAATTTTTTCAGGTTTTACAAACATTTTACATAAATATTTCTTCTGTGTACGATTCCTTACCAATAGTAAAGCTGAGTCCTTTGAAAATTAAAGAAGGTGAAGAAAAAGTGATTACTGAATTTGAAATTGACATTTTTGATAAAGATACACAGGTATGAATAGTTAAATGAAAACTGTCTATTATTTTGATTATATAAGATATCATTTAGTAGATTAGAAATCTAATCAAGTCACTGTGATATTTTTATTTATGAATTATTGAGAGGGTAAATTGATAATAATTGATGCATAGTGGATTTGAAAATATAAATGACAATATTGTCACGCTAATTATTGACATAAACCGGGAAGCATTATATAGAATAATATACTAATAATTCTGCAAGAAGTAGATCTCGCATCCAAATATATATATATATATATATATATATATATATATATATATATATATATATATATATATATTGCAGTATTTAAATGTTTAGCCTTTTTTCCGAATGTCAGTTCTCCGCTTTTTTCAGCATTAACAAAATTACAAATTGATAGATGTCTTCATTTGTGAGTATAAACAAAATTACAATTAAATATTATTTGCTATTATTAGTATTTTTTGGAGGTTTTATTAAAGATTTCCGTCAGATTAAAATCGATGAAAAAAGCTGAACATTACGTGAAATGGAACCATTAAAACGCCCTCATCTTGAAACGGTATAAAAGATAATAATCCTAACGCATACGTCGTTTTTTAATGACTTCAAGGAACTGCTTTTTTTCTCTCTTAAGTAGATTTCACAACGAATTCAATTTAATATGAAACATCCTACAGATTATGTGTATTATTTGATTATATTGGTTATAAAATTATTATTTCAGTAGACAATAATTTAAAAATTAATTATTGAAAGTTAAAACCAGCAGGAGTGTTCTCCCCTAGACTTTCAAGCATATTCATAAACAAACCGGTCATCCCCCCCCCCCCCCCCCGCATAAAAACTGCGGACCTCCAAGAAGGTCCGGAAAGCCACGAGAAGTCCGATTATTTTATTATCTTCATAGAAGACGGCAACACGAAAGGGCATCAATACAAGTGGGAGTAAAATACAGCAATACATAATATAGCGAGGAGTTTTTTACGTCATAATATGATGAAGAAAATCAAATATGCAATCTGAATGCCTTTTTTTCAATCGATTGGAACCAAAATTCGACATAGATCTTAATTTTGATAATAAAAATGTGTATCAAATTTTATATATCTAGTTATTTAAGTTTTTGAGTTATCGTGTTCACATCAACACGGACTGACAGACAGACTTCCCTTGGACGGATTTTGTCCAAATTTGATAGAAATCCACTAATATGGTATAAAGGCCATATATCAAATTTCATTTCAGCTCTAATAGCTTTCGAGTTATCGTGTTCTCAGGTAGACATAATTCCAAAAATGTGTTTTTCGGACTCGGGGAGGTCTAAAAAGTGCAGATTCATCAAAATCTCGAGTTCGAATTTTTTGACGATTACAATATTTTCTCTTTGTATATTTCGTATACGAGAAAGTAAAAAATTCATTTCCTTGATATATTAGCCACATTTTTTAAAGTGTGGTTTAATGAAAATTTTAGCTTCAAATTTTATATATAGTATCCAATCCTTAGTTAATTTTTATCAATATTTAGTACTCTTTTTTTCCATACTTTAGGATCAAGATGTAATAATTAAAATACTCAAACCACCTCAGCATGGTATTTTGAAAAATGCAAATACCTCAATATCTCAAGTATTCTCCTTATATGACATTAAACATGGTAGAATAAGTTACTTCCATGATGGTTCTGAAAGTGTAAATGACAGCTTTACTTTGATCGTTTCTGATGGAATCAATAAAGAATATATATTTATCGGTAATAATCTGAAAAATGTGACGTCAAAGAATCCTGTTGTAAGTATCCATGCATATTATTTCTTTTTTTCAATTCTGAACACCATTTATTTAATTGTAGCAAAAAAAATTGTAAATGTTTTATTGAAATGAAATGCATTTAAAATCTTTATTTTTAAAAAATTCTTTGCGTCATTTTTTTTTTCACTAACATGAATATTTTGTTTTTAATTAAATTTTTAACCCTCCAAATGGTTTCAAGCTGAAAACTGGTATATTTCTTGTTTAATTCCTAAGTGTCAGAATAAATCTACATTTATTGGTGCAAGATTTGCAAAGAAAAAATTCTTCAGATTATAAAAATTCAATTACATATCAGAAATATGCTGTTTGCAGTTTGAAAACTCATTGAATAGAGCTTAATGACTTTGAATCAAAATTATTAGATATGTAGATTTAACCTACAATATAAGAAAAAAAATCGCAACTTATTTAAATTAATCAAGATAGAATTATACAAAAAAATACAGTTGAGAATAGGTTAATTGGCATAATTATCTCTAAGATATTATTTGTTATCCAAATTATTTGTTACCCAATTATCGATTTACCAAAACTTTTTTATGGGCATAATTTTTTTACAATGCATATAATATTTTGTAACTATAATAAATATATCTTGTTGGGTTTCTACAGTAAATACAATTCTAAAGATTCAGAATATTATCATTTTTTAATTTAAAAAATTAGAAAAGCACTTACAAAAATTCAGAAATTTAGTATGCAATACCCAGAAAAATTATATACGCAATTGCCAGAATTTCGTTCCTTTAAACTGTTTATAGATGTATAAAAGTTCTCATTTTCAATTATCAACTGTTTGCCTGGTGAGTTCGTCGCTGCTCCTTGAATGCAGTCCAACAAGTGTTAGGCGCAGGCTCATTATTTCTTCGTTTGTTCTGTGAAACGTTTGCTGTCCGAATATAAAAAAAAAATCTTTAGCAAAAGTGTTTATTGTCTGAATTGTTCATTAA
>BGPR01052904.1:0-10515 GCA_013235015.1 Araneus ventricosus | reverse complement strand
ATAATAATAAAAATATTGTAGTTACTTCTATTTGTGAGTCTGTGTGTTACCATTTGAAGAATATATTAAAATTGCATAAACATCAATTTCTGCATTTCAGAAATTTTAAAAACCAAAGATATGTCTGACTGAACTGATTATATTTTCCTTTTTTCATTTAAACTAGTTTGTGACATACTACCGCATCAATTTTTTTTTAGAATTATTACTTATGACAAGCCTATGATTTACCAGGATTTCATTGCTGGGTTTAAAGAGCTATTTTTCCTAAGGAATTTTATTAATCTTCGTATATTCTAACCTGATACGAACATCCTTCCAGTACAATGGAAATCAAAATTATTCAAAGAAAGCAAAAACACTAAGAAAATTACTCTGAGAGAAAAGATTTAAACAAACAAGTAGTCCATTCTAGTCCACTTTATCAAGGGCTAAGGATTATATTCGAAATGGATTCAAAATATTTGGGAAATTTCCCTGTAAGAAGCTTGCATTACGCCAAATATAGGTCCAGTACAATCTGTTTAGACGATTCGTTCAGACTGACTTTCACTTTCCATTCTAGGCATTTTTCTTTGTCCGCATCACATCGGCAAACGCAGTACGCCAAGGAAATTTATTGTGCCTCTTGAAGTTTATCATCAGGTTTTAAACGAGCTTTCGGATGAGGAAGCACTGGAAGCTGTGAATAGCGCATCTGATGTTGATGAATCAGAGTTCATTGACATTCTGATCATAAAACCAACTCAGAAATTGGCACGGATGTTCTTAAACCTCCTGAAGCTTCGTCGTCACATCATGTTTCTCCTGTACACGACGATTTTCCCGATGTTGAAGATGATGTGAACGATTTAGTCCATGAAGACTTTTTTGTTAAAACAATTTAAAAAAAGAAACGGGTCTGTGGCAATGTTTTAAAGAAGTAGGCGAAATTCTTTACTGGAAGGAAACTCCTCCGATGAGCAATTTCGGAGAAACAACTCCTAAAAATTGGTTGAAAATAGTTCTTCCGTTTTCCGAAAACTGTGTTGTACATTAACGAGTTTACTTCTTTCCAGAAGATTATAAACACTGATATGATTGATATTCTCGTACAGTACACAAATGTTTACCATCAACGAAACAGGACTGTGGATGACCACCAAAAAATCTCGAAAAGAAGCATTACGACACCAACAGAGAAGAAGTGGTGCCTTTTTGGCACTTTATGCTTAACTAGGGCAGAAGACGCCAGCGGAATTGTAATTTTGCTTAGGGCCATGGGTCTCAAACGATTCAGAACTTTTGCGTTGCCATCAGACTAGACGACAAAAACAAGACGGATACACGCGGAAATACTGATGAGTTAGCTAGAGCCAAAGGATTTTTCGATTCTTTCAACGAAAACTGCCAAAAATTTTATTCAACTGGAGACCAACTCAAGATCAACGAAAAATTGGTACCCTTTTTAGTTAAGTTAGGTAGAGTGAGAGGAGTTTTCGACTTTTTAAACGAAAACCGCCAAGAATTTTATACATCTGGAGACCAACTTACGATCAACGAAAAATTGGAGCGCTTTTGTGAAAGATGCTCATTTATTCCATATATGCCGAATAAATGTTATTGTTATTTCTTTTTTATTTGACATTTTTTTCTTCATTTCTCCCTATTATGGTTCCTGAACAAATTAAAGTAATAAACTAAGAAAACTGAGTGAAAAATTGAAGCAGAGGGTGGAAAAAAATGAGCTGGCGTACTCCATGCGCCGCCTCTCCCAAATTGCTCCATACGCTAAGCCCTCCGACGAAGGGTTAAAACCTTTCTCTTATAAGACAAGTATGTAATCTTAAAACAAGAGAAAAAGCAGAAAGAATCTCTAAAATATTTTTATGAATGAGCTTAAATTATAGCAAAGAAAGGGAGTTTATAGATATACGAAAAACTGTAAATATCTTGTGTCTTCATTATTTTCTTATACAATTTAAAATATTAGTTCTTGATTTTAAAAATAAAATGCTGCGAATTTTTAGTATAACCTTAATTTTGATCTATCAACAAAGCATAGATAAATAGAATGTCCGTATCTTTGATTTTATCTGTGAACATAATACGAAGTTAAAATTACCGACTAAATATTTACAAGGTTCGATTTTATAACAAAAATGAATGCAATGTTGTAAAAC
Organism: Araneus ventricosus; assembly: GCA_013235015.1. Lineage (NCBI taxonomy): Eukaryota > Metazoa > Arthropoda > Arachnida > Araneae > Araneidae > Araneus > Araneus ventricosus. The sequence continues at coordinate 8,353 of BGPR01052904.1, read as the reverse complement.
ATTGAACATTGCCCTGGAAATATTCGATAAAATTGTAAAGAATAAATCGGTTTTCCCTTTAAGTTACTATAGTTAAAGGAAACTTTTTTAAAATTTAAAATTATATTAAGAAGCTTTGGTCCACCGATTTTTATAGAAGTCTTTCACAAAAAAAATTTGGATTTAGTTTTAAATAATTAAAAACATATCATGCTATTGGAACGATTGCTTCGAGATCCAAGTGCTCACTCTCCTAGTTTGAACGATAGATAATTCTTTAGCTTCTAATTTCATTGTTTGCTCTGCAAACACAGAACATCGTGCACACAACATACCTCATCTTTATTGATAAGAAATGTTTCAAAAGATGAAATTTTACTTTCAAACAATTGTATGAGTTAATAATTTCTCTGTCAATATTAAAGAGCATTCATTACTTAGTTTTCGATTAATATCTCGAATCTATGGGGTTATCGTCAAACTCTAACTCTCGCATCTAAAATTGGTAGATATTTTGCGTAAAGGTAATGAAAAGGTTAATAAAAGAATGTCTGACGGTTAAACAAGAATTTATAGAACCGACTAGATTTTTTTAAGTATTACATTTAAAATTATTAAATTAAAAAAGCAAATAAATACAAAGTAAAACAAAATACGTTTTTTTCTCTTAATAGTGAATTTTTTTCTGTAATCTGTAGATTAAATACTCCTCTGGGGTTAAGTACATTTTTCTTTTGTTTAAAAACCAAAAAATGGTTCTTGAATAGTTAACCGTTCAAAAACAAACTAATAAGAGATTTAACCAATTTTTTTAGAATTCGATTCGTAGCACATTTAAAAATATATTCACAAATTTCTTTTTATTAATATTTCTAAAGTAGATTACTCGTCAGACATTTTTTAATAAATGCAAATAATACTTAAATTTATAAAAAAAATTATCAGGAAACAATTTGTACAAATAAAGTGAAAAATACCTAAGGCTATAAGTTTTTTCGGATGAAAAATTGGATACCTGTGTTGTTGAAATGAAAAAAATAAAGACAGATGAAGTGTTTCTCACAGATTATGAATATAAAAAATCCTATGCAACATTCTTTTTTCTTATAATGTATAAGTAGCTTTAATATAGGGTGATTTTTTTAATCTACTCTAAAGAAAAGAAATAATTTTCAGATAATATTACATGAAGCCAAAAGAAACACAGTCATATTGAAGTTATTTGTCGAAAGCTAGGACTAACTAACTCAATATTGATCTCCTGTCAGACACATTTTGAAGTTTACTTACTTTCTTAGTTTACTTCCTAAATGTAGAAATATGCAGCATATTGCAACGTATTAAATGTAAAATTCAAAGCTAAGGCTTGCATAGCGAGCCATAGGATGCTCTTGTTCTTGTTTTCCATAATCCATTTCATTCATTGTATCTCGCCCGGGGGAGTTCACCACGAGTTCGCAGATGAGAAGCCGCCGGATTAGTAAGCGGGGTGTCGCTTCCCCTGGGGATATCCGCACCGATGATGGAGTGCACTACTACTGGAGGTGTTGGGCCGAGGGCGGTGATGGCTATTAGGACTCCGACCTTAGTTCCCGACTTCTGTCGTAGCGCCGGTTATACAAAAGCCAGAGGTCGATCCAGGTTTTTTTTATGGGCCCATTTTTGTGAAAAAATATTTTTGTCTAAAATAAAAATATTTTTGTGGTAAAAAAATTATTTTAGTGAAAAATAAAAAATTTTGTGAAAAAAAAATTTTTGTGAAAAATAAAAATATTTTTCTGAAAACTTTTTTTTATCATGTAAAAACTTCAATTTTAGCAGTCAAATTTCTATATTTTACGTGAATTTGAGTTTGGTGAAGGGACCGTTTTCATGAATTTGAATTTTGTGAAGGGTTCGTTTTTATGAATTTGAATTTTTTGAAGGGTCCGTTTTTATGAATTTGAATTTTGTAATGGGGCCGTTTTTATGAAGTGGAATTTTTTGAAAGGGCCGTTTTCATGAATTTGAATTTTGTGAAAGGGCCGTTTTCATGAATTTGAATTTTGTGAAGGGGGCGTTTTTATGAAGTGGAATTTTTTGAAGGGGCCGTTTCTATGAAGTGGAATTTTATGAAGGGGCCGTAGAAAGGACCCAATTGTCGTCTGGATCGACACATGAAAGCTCCGTATGACTAAGCAGGACGGGAGTAGCTCGTTTATGGTAAACTCATTCGTTTTAAGAAGAAAGTTAAATGAATTATTTTGTTGCTTTATTCATTGAGATACAAAAGAATAAGATAGGAAAAATATCCAATCCTAACTCATATTACTTATGCGAATTTTATATTTCCCATAAAAATGTTTTTGAGTACTTCTTTTGATTGAAAACAGAATTTAAATAGGTTTGTCATTTTTTAGCAATGGATGTTTTGAAGCATACTTACATTTACAGCTTTGCATTTCCCACAGAACTCGCTACCCTCCTCTAACAAGCATTTCCCACAGAGGATTTCATTATCTACCAGGGCGAATATATCTCCTTCTAGAATAATAATTACTGTGGTCTTTTCCGAGAGTTTCAGAATAACTAATCAGAGTTATGTATTTAAAACTTGGCGCCGAGTAACTTCATTATCGTGAAGTTGTAAGGAAGATTAAGGTCCGGTAATTTGTTTTAAAAGTTGGAGCACATTGTTATTTGGACATTATTATACAAATGCACATTAATCTAACACATAATTTAAGTCGACCCTATCTCTAAGATTAAATGTTTCTTAAAATAGATCGGGTATTCTATATAACAAGATAGAAAAATACCGCTTCATTAAAGGTGGAAAACAAATTTTAATTTCATTAATTTAGAGCCATTGAATAAACCGAGACACGGATCATAATTGATTGACTTTGAGCTTTATATGTGAAATTATATTTTATGAAGCACTTCATTTATAATGAACCTCAATTTATTAAAAATTATTTGTACCATTTAATATAAATTATACATTATTATCAGAGATAGTACAAGTATTAAATTGCAGAACTACGGAGAATTAGTAATATTTCAAAAATTGTTACTCGTAATATAATAAATTTGTAAACTTTTAGTTACATTGGTTTTATGACAAAACTATAAGAAAAATTTCAAGAGAGATGCTAATAGATAACCCCTAAAAATGTATTGTACAGTTTAAAAAAGTTTTTATGAATTTATAGATTTAAAATAATTTTATTGGCATCACATTCCTCATCGAATTATCCAACCAATCAAAAAATTAACTTTGTAATGGTTACAATTCACCGCCTTCTCCTTTTTATGGTAGGTGGCGCTACTAGAGCCATCCGGGTTTTTCCCATGATGCCTCTCTCTCTTCTTCTTCTGTGTACTTGTCTTGTGTTGTTGTTGTCTGTCTTGCACCTTTTAATGTACTGTGTCGTGGAACTTAGCCATCTAATAAAATTGGTTCCTAAAATTGAATTAATTCTTCAACGGCGGCATTCCGTATAAACATGAGTCTCGTCCCTCTACAACTTTATAAATTGACCAAAAAAGTGTTATCAGATTGATGTTTTATAACAAAGGAATTTAGAAATACTGCTTTCATTAAAATAATTTCAATATTCTAAATCTCTACTAATAATGAACGAGAATATGTGTGTGGCGATCTACAGCATAAACCACTAGACCTAGAGCAACGAAATTAGGCACAAACATACTTTGGAGGGTCGTAATGTGCTCCTCGGAGTCGTTTTATAAAAATTATAATTAGGATTTTAATCAATTAAAAATTAAGCTAAATTTTGGGGTTTGTTCTTAATAACTTTCGAAAATATTGCAGGACAAATATTATTTTTACACCATCTGAGAATTAAAAAAAATATCTTTAGACTGATACCAATTAAGTTTTCAATTAGGCAGCGGTGTAGAGAATTGTCAATTTTTAAGAGAGGTCACCCCCTTGGGTGTTGTGATTTTCTTCCACTTCATGTCCGCGACACTGCTTAAATAATCTTAAGGTTATAGTTGCAGAGGCATGGAGTTGTGTTATGTTACGTATCACCGCATATATGATGAATGGATTCATTTCTAATAAGGGAAGAAAAGAATAAAGTTACCCAAAGTGCAGTCGAAAATGAAAAGATGTTTGCCTTTGTGTTTATTTGAAAGCTGGAGGAAATAATTTCAATATTTTTTCTTCAAAATCTTGTTTCAGGATAAAGTTTAAAAATTGCGATTAGCCCGTCATTAAATGCTTGACATTATTTAATTTCTAGTGCTATATATGTTATATATTTATAGTTAATTTATTTTCACCTACTTCTCTCTTTGGAGAACTCAACGAAGAAAAGGTATCTATAGTATGAACTTATTGTATGGAGATAGCAATCTAAAACAGTTAAACGAAAACCTTCACAAAGAGAAACAGCGTAAAATATGGGCCACTGAGGGACTCTTTTTTTAGAATGAGCTATAACTGTTCAAAACCTTTCTTTGAACACTTTTCTTCATGTTGATTATATTAGACAAATTTAACTAAGCTATGAAAATTGCATATAACATCTAATTTTTAAGTCGATAATTTACAAAAATTTAAATATGTCGGGTAGTATGGGAAACACTAAAAACACAAGGTTTAAAATAAAAGAGAATAATTTTTTGCTTACAAATGGATATATTTTGATTTGGTACCCAAATTACAATAATTGTCAGAAAGAAATTTTCTGACATTGCCATCGTTATCTTATTAGTTATTTAATCTTAGTTAGTTAGTTGTTATTTAATTAATTGTTCTTCTTTGTAGTGTCTTTCTCAGAGCACCTTTATGGCCGGATGCAATCCTTTCAGACAATATATTTTACAAAACAGTTGCAATTGAAATTAGTTTAGTTTAGTTGTATTAACATCCCGTTTTGAAGAAACAGGAGGGCTATTTTGGGACGGACCTTGTAATTTTGATCCGCAGTCAGATGACGAGGACGACGTCTAAGCTGGCACCCCTTCCCCTCACCAAGCTTTCAGGCTACATAAGCGAGAGGGCATTTGATCAGTGTGTATGATTTAACGTGGAACAGGTTCTACACACGGCGGAGTTTTGTTGAAATCGGGTTCCAAACCTTGAACCCTCCAGCCACAGGGCCGTTGCCTCACCACTAAGCCGCCACGCCGCTCCCCCTTGCAATCGCAAGTTTCATGGCATTCGCAAATCACTCTCCTCGACCTTCGGCTAGGCTTCTTCTTAAAAGTTGGGTGCTTTTTTCGTAAAAGAAGTATGTTTTACTCATATGTCCATACTACTGGACCCACATTGAGAAGAAAGACATGGTGACGGCTGAAGTCAGTTAAAGGCAGCTAGATTAAACTTTCACGCCATAATCTAAACAATGTAAGCTAAATGATAACACTAGTTTCATGATTTTATTCTTACCCGTTAAAGTTCAAGGAATCATCAAAACTTACACGAAGCAACCACTTACAGGGTCACAAACAAAGTAAAGTTACTGAAGAACAAAATAGATCAGTTATGTCAACCAGCATGTGCACATGGCAGACTGTCGCTATGGCTGTACTGTAGGCAAAAGAATGGGTTTCTATCGATCGGCGGGCCCTAGAAACAATTGGTGGAACATAATACCCGCCGATTCCCTAATTACGATGGAAATATAGTCCTAAAGGAGAAAAATGTCAACGAGAAATAGATAATATATTGATTTTCTCCATAAAAATCAGTTTTTCATAAAATTGGATAGTTCAGAATTGTTATGATTATATTATAAACAAAGAATGTTTTTTCAAAATTAACCAACTGGATAAGAACGGTAGCAAAAATCTTGATGAGGCTGGTAAAACAGAGTGGATTCAATAAACGTCTTCTGTACATTGTGATTAAAAAATGTTGTCCTTGACATTTTATGTTGTTGCATGTCAAATGGAATAGGGGAATTTGACTTTCAACACATAAATATATTATTACTTCAAACGACATACTCAATGGAGTTTTACTGAAAATATAAGAAAAAGTACCCAATGAGAATTTTTTGGAATCAAAAAATTGAATGGAAAAATATTCAGCGTATGAATATTATTATATTTATAAGAGTCTTCTTCGGCATCATGTGAGTGCAGCGTTTTAAAAATAATTTTTGCAACTTAGCAAATGTCTATTTACTCTTAATATAGATGGATGCATTTAGATGACGGAAAATCTTTCAGCCATCATTTGGATTTTTATGGCTAAATATTGAATGGGCTGACATACAGTGTCCCAGGTTTTACTCGCAAAGACTCAAAATGATTTTGTGGGAGCAAAATGGTAACAGTAAATAAAACTTCGTGCATAATGGCATATAAAGCAAAAATATTAATATATTATTCTTTTCTATTCTTTGGAAATATTAAGGTTCGTATAGGCCATAAAATGTAAAGCTTGTGGAGGAGATAAGTTATATACTATATAAAGGTGAAATCTGGAAGAAAGTTGAATCTGAAATAGAAGAAAAGAGTGTTTATATCAACTACGAGTTGACAAAATTTATGAATGCATAATTTTTATTGTAAAACGGGCTTTTCAAAATTTCAAAGCTCATTTGAGAAGGAGGAAAATTGCATAAGAAAGTAGAAATTTCTTCTATCGAAAGTAATATTTTCCCACAGGGCTCTTCATTACATTTTACATATAATGAAGAGCCCTGCAAATATATGAAGATGAATATTTACTAACACGATTCATGCCTTTCTATATGGTGACAGTATAACCCACCGTCGGGCGCAATATTCTCACCGGCGTGTTCCGGCGCAATGTTCCTGACAAGCGCAGGTAAACAATCTCGTAATTAATATTTTTAATTCTCATTAATTTTAATTTTTAAATTCTGAAATTAATAACTGACCTCTTTGGGGAGACTTCAAAGGAAAAAGTGGAGATACCTTCGCAAAAATGCCATCATGAAGCGAAGACACGAGAGCCACGTACTTCTTCACTTTCGGGACACACAGCACCAAAGCCTTTCCATCATTTAAACCAAACATGCTGATGTATCGTTTCTTTCCTTAGACTGAAGCAAATTTTGAGGGCACCCGTTTAATACAACATTAAATTTTACGTAATGAAGTACTGAACTGAGTTAAATAAACATAAAAAACAAAAAAAGCGCAGTTCGGGTCCGTGCCATCGATTTTTCGTGGATACGTCGGGATAAATCATAAAACAAATATTTCGTATTAATATGTAAATTAATTGTCAATCTCTTAAATACAATATTTACACAGAGTAGTATAATGGTTACCGACTAGATAAATCACAAGCTACCATAGACCCTTCCAACATGAGATAAACTTCTGATTTATCTATTCTATCTGTGATTATCTATCGACGGCGCGGACCCTAACTGCGCTCTTCTTATATTTTATTTAGAGAAGCTTTTGTTGGCGCCATCTGTTGATAGTATATAGATTTAGATTTCGCGTATACGCAGTAAAATATTATTTACTATAAATGCTCATATTTCCCGTAATGTTCAAATTTTTGAATTCAAATTTTAACACAATGTTTCTTTTACGTATTGCCAAGTATTCTGTAAGTTTCGTACAATTCGAAAGGAAACTCTGCATATTATAATAAAAAAAACATGCGGAGTTTGAAATTTTCAATTCGATACCGATTTTTACATATATTCTGATAAATTTTTTTATTGTCTCACTTTGGGTCCTACTAATACTCCTCAAGCTCTTTGAAATGACATCAGAATCAACCTCCTAGCTAAACGAGTTTCCACGCCACACTTATTTATAACCTTCCATAAAGCTAATTCATAACAATCACGCGCATGCGCCTACACTAGTACGATGACGTCACATGAAAACAAATACCATACAAAAACTCTTGCAGACATGATCTATCCGTTGTGGGGTCAACCATTCTTTTCGCATTATTAGTCTCGTAGTTATTAGCGATTCAAATCTGACTTTATTTCATCACACAAGAAAGTTCCACGGACTATCACTGTAACGAGCAGAAAGACGTTTTCACGTCAGAAGGAAAATCAAATATAATAATATAACAATCAAATAAGCGTATGCATGATAAATTCGGATAGCAGTATGTCTGTGAGATCAATATGGCAATATCCGTACTCCACGTAGCGGACAAGTCAATTGAATTGAGGGGGCATCCAAACTTCAGATAAAGAAAGGAGACTACTAGGAGGGACAAACTTCCACCCTTATAGAAGTGGAGGGAAGCACGGACTATCAGGCCAGTTGCACCAGATGGAGGATTACTGTTTTTTACTCATGGAACCTTCACTGATAGTTGACATAAAATCCTGTAGTACAGAACGGAACACCACTTCATGCCCCTGCGACTATAACCTTTTGGTTATTTAAACAGTGTGGTGGA
>BGPR01052903.1:0-10515 GCA_013235015.1 Araneus ventricosus | reverse complement strand
TAAATCAATCACGCGTGTATATAACAATATTGAATATAATTACATGATATATATTATATTTTATAATATATATATTAATTATAATAATATAATAATTATATTATATTATATTTTATATAATTATATTGCGTGTATATAATTATATTTTAATATATAACAATATTTTTCAGCTTCCTAAAGCGCTAAATCAATCATTACACTCACGCGTGTATAATTATGCATCTTATTATCGTACGGAGTGCAAAGGTTGAAAATATATGTAACATCTTGATTAAAGGTGGAATGTCGAATATCTGAGTCAAGGAAAAGACGTTAGTTGAGTCAATCTTCCTTTATTCAGTCATTGAAGATATTTCTTTATGGGTAAAGGATTCAGTTTTCGCGTAACTCCATGACCAGTAGTCCAGAGTTAACGCGTGAAGCAGCGCGACGTTGTTATTCGCTTACATGTTGGAATAAAAAAAGGACAGATAGGAATGCGCAGAAAGCTTAAGTACCCAGAGAAGGGAATTTTCCCGGAAAGACTCGTGACTCGAAAAGAAAGTTGTAGTGAGCTTATTACGATCGAAGGAGAAGTAATTAAAGTGAGGTGTCGTTAAAAGTGATTTAAGAATTAAGAAAGTTAAAAAATTAAAATATCACACATATATATATATATACATTTAACGCCTTCTCCCCTCGACTTTTTCATATATTTCTGAAATATGCCGCGTTTTGCGTTGAGCTTCATAGTGGAGGGAATGGAACCACTCATAAATATTGCACCTCTTACCATTGAGTGATCGGGTCTCAAATTTGAAACAAATCAACTTTGATATAAACACCACATATCAAATTTGATTTATCTCGCAAGCAGGAACAGACAGGCCTATAGAGAGTCAACTAGTTGACGGATTCGAAATTTTTATGCAAAATTGTATACATATCTACGATTCTGGGGATAAAACGAAATATCGCCTTTCTAGCTACCTCGGTGGGTTTTTGAGCTGTCGTGTTCATTTGCACATCGACGGACAGACAAACTAACCTCTCTTTGACTTATTTTGTCGAAAATTTAATCGAAACCTATATTGTCGATGTGAAAACAATGTACTAAAATTCATCCCTCAATCTCATTGCGATTTCAAGTTATCGTGTACAGAAAGAGAGAGAGTCGGACTCAATGGGGTAGTTGGAACTTCTGCCGCCCTTCGTATACAAGTTACATATGACACGTAAATCTCGAAGAAAAAAAAAGGGGGGGGGACTCTTCTATACCCACTTCCTCTCTCCTCCAGGGAATGACGCATTATTCGACATAGCCCGTGCAACGCCGGGCCACGTATGTATGTAATATATCTTGCTTCATGTGTTTATAAACTGGGCGTGGGAATATGAAAAAATATTTAGCCCCAGCAACGCTGGTTTATCTAAGCGTTTGTATCACATGACCTCACTTCTTCTCTCCTCCAGGGAATGACGCATTATTCGAGATAGATCGTGCAAGATATTTTTAAGTTACTACTTTTGCTTTGTTCAATTTTCGCTTTTTCCGATGTCTAAAAGAAAAAGAGGAGTTGCAGGGGATGCTGCCTTTAGACAGCAGGCAATTAGGAAACGTGAAAGGAGAGTTGCTGAAACTGGCGAAGAAAGAAACCGACGATTATCAACTATGGCACAACGTGGCCAGGACAGAAGAAACAGAAGAACAAAATAATAGCCGATTGACAGTGATGGCACAACGTGGCCAGAGGATAAGAGCGGAAGAAACCGAAGAACAGCGAAATAGCCGATTGTCAGACATGGCACAACGCGGCCAGGAGGGAAAAGCCGAAGAAACAGAAGAACAAGGAAATAGCCGATTGTCAGACATGGCACAACGTAGCCAGAAGAGAAGAGCCGTAGAAAACAGAAGAACTAAGAAATAGCCGATTGTCAGCCGTGGTACAACATGCAAGAGAACGCCGTCTAAATGTTATTGAGGGACAAAATCACCATCAGATGCGTTTGAATAAAACGTTATTTGTAGGTACTGTGCGATCGAATAGAACGTTATTTGCGGATATTGTGCGCTTGAATAAAACGTTAGTTGTATGTACTGCACGGGCAGATGAAACGTTAATTGCAGGTTCAGTAGTAACGGATAAAATGTTATTTACAGGTATTTTCCATTCTGTTAACTTGTACATTCGTGTTTTCTTGATGACACTACACTATTTTAATTATTTCAGAATTTTATTATCAGTTAACCGATTAACTTATTTTATGCCAGTGGCGCCATCTGCTAATGAATTTAAGAAGAGATTGTTAAAAAAATTATATTTATAATAATGAATCCTAAATTAAAAACTAAAATGTAGAAAATAATTAAAATTAAAAATTGCTTTTTAGTACACTAATGAAACAGTGTTTTAAAAAACAGTTTTTATTCTTTTCTTAATTTAGAACACTTGTAAATTGGAGAGGTAGAATTTACAATAGGAATTATTTTAAATTTATCGGATAATATACTATGTTTGGAAAAAGGAATAAAATCTAGTAAAAAATTTATTTTCCTCATAAGTTTTAGGAAAATATTATCTGAAACTTAAAACTATCTAAAATATTAGTCATGCGGCAAAGAGGATGGAGGAAAAAGTGCGTAGGAATATGTAAGAAAAAAGTGTAAAATTTTTTGGAAGTTTTTAATTTTCAAGGATTAAAAATAAATCGATTAAGGTGATACATTAAAATGAGGAGATAATTATGAGAGGCAGAAGACGGTAATAATGGCGAGTGAAAGCGCTCGGAATAAAAGCTTGTCATTCAAAAACCAAACCCAGGGAACAAAGAATTGCAAGCTCAATGCCTTGACAACTGTACTATCGGAACGCACGGCTGGAAGGTGAAACAGGGTTTTTTCATATTTCAACTGTCATTTATATCGTAGTTTGGAATGTTAAAACTTGCTGAATTTTAGATTGAGGGGAAGTTTTGATAAAATTTATTTGCAAGTTTTTGATTCAAACATTTTTTTTTAGAAAAACCCAAGTCGCTCTTACATTATTTTGACTTTGACCTGAACGTTCTCTGGCTCTCATAAGCCATCTCCTTCATTTCTAACTAATCTCTTTTGAATCATTTCATCCAAACGTATTAAACTCATTTTTTTGCGAGAAAAAGTTATTTTACACCACAACGAATATAGTAGCAGGCTATTACTCTGAAGTTATTCCTAACATGGCGGAGGCTTCCGGTTTTGTTTGGTAACAGACGTTGTCATCTACATAAGAGAAATTAATCCCTTTTTTCCGCCACGTCCTTTTCCGCCCTAGCGTTTATATATATAGATAGATTTCGCTTATTGATGTTTGTAAAGATGGAATTTTGTAATCAATTGTTCACTCATTTCCCTATATACTAGTGTTTTGAAATTATGCACACTTCTGTTTACTCGATGTCAGTACACTATTTGTGTATTTACAGAATTTCATCTCAATTAATCGATTAATTAAATTAAATTTTGATTTCATATGAGAAGCGCCACCTGGTGGTGAATTTGAGAAAAAAATTATTTTAAGATTCCATAACATCTATAAAAATGAATTAACAATTAAAGACTTAAAAATAGAAAACAATCAAAATAAAAAGATCTACTTTTTAGAACGAAGTATGTTTTTAAAAATTCTTTTTATTCAGCTTATTTTTAATTTTATACTTCCGCAAACTGTATTAGTTTGAAGTTAAACGGCCCAGATTGTAGCGAGGACCATGAAGTTGATCATATTTTATTCTTATCTGAACTTCAAAAATCGGCCATGTGCCCTACCTTGACTACAGATATAAATATTCTAGCCAGGATAGGATGATAAAATAAATTTAATAAGAACAGTTTCCAAAAATTTACTCATTAATGTATTAAAAAGTACAAACTATTTTATTTTATATTCTTCAATTAATAATTCGGTGTTATGAATGTTATAGAATCTTGACATTATTTTCTTTTCAAATTCCCTACCAGGTGGCACAACTTGTATGGAATCAAAATTTAATTAAATTAATCGATTAATTAATAATTAAGTTCTGAAAACATAAAAAAAGCGAATTGCCATTCAGAAAACACACACAAGCGTTCTAAATTTCAAAACTGTTGCCCATCAAGGCGTAAGTGAAAAATCGATTACAAAATTCCATTTTTACCAACATGAAACAACTCAAGTTAAATAAAAGTGTTTAATAAATCACGATTTATTGAACACAAAATAACCAATAATTATTTTATTAAAAAAACATATAGTAGGAGCCAATAGTTTGATTGCCAAAGTTTTATAGGTGATCAGGCTTGATTTTTTCGCTATTTTTAACTAAAAGAGCACAGAAATAACTTAAAGTTCTGAACCAGACGTGCCAGATTATCTGAAAGAGTACTGATTTTTGACAATTTGTCCTGTATTTTAACCGATTTTTGTTTATATGATTTATATTAAAAATCTTTAAGAAGCATTAACTTGGTTTAATTTTTTTTAAATGTTCGTCTGAAGAATTGACCTTCTCGACTCCTAATACACACAGGATATTGTACTCTATTTTGGTAAATAATGACAGTTCATATCTTAATTCTTTTGGATCTTATTGCATTCTGTGATATTTAGGCTTGTTTCTAGCTTTAACCGGGACAGTCCCGGCTTTTGGGTTCTTGTCCTTCTGACTTCTTCTCTTCAATATCTATAATGTCTCGATTTGAATTTCAGAAAATCTTATCATTTTACTTAAATGAAACGATACAATGTTGAATGAACATGCTGAAGGCTAAAGGTGGTTAGTATTTCACAGATAAAGTGAAAGTTTTCAAAGACGCTATGAAACAGGTTACGCTCTTCGGCCTTTTTCACGATTATCTTATAATTGTGCGTCAATTATATTCAGATTATCCTACTCCGATAATTTTCTTCGTAAATAATCAGCTAATCATTTCCTGGATATATTCGTCCCCTAACACTTTGGTCACGACCGAGTGCACACGAATCGACTCGAAGATGACTGGAAAGTTTTCTCCATCTTCTAATGAAAGGGAAGAAGAAGTAGAACCCGATTAAGTTGTCGGTACAGGTTGAAAGTGAAAACAACCCTCTCGGGACCCTCTAAGAGAAAAAACTCAGTCGTTTAGTGTATTGGAATGAGACTTGGTGTGTGACGTCACATCTATTGGCAGAAGGTTACCCGAGGTCAACCAACTCAGGTGGTTGCAGAGGAACAGAGGCCATTGGCCACCTAATGGCACCTGCCAAAACAAGGACCACATTTGGCGCCGAAGCGCCACGGAAATAAAAAAAATAAGACAGTGAAAAAATAGTAACGAAGAAATGGAAGTGTGTGCGTTTGAGAACGCTTTATACGAGAGTAATGCACCTTAGGATTCCTGCCATGTCTTTTCTTCTCTTTTTTCTTTCTTTCTTTTTCTTTATTTCTTATTCTTTTTTTAATGAAGCGAGCGGAAGTTACACCTACGAATTTGGAGACGAGTGTTCCAATTTCCGCGTGTTTTTGTTCCATGGTCGTTATGACAACTTTATTATTTTTTTTTATCGTTTGGTTGAAAAAACTGAATAATACATTCTTTATCATTTCAATTAAAATATGTGTGGGGAAAAGTCAATAAAAGTATGCATTAATAATCCTACGCATGTACCTGTGAAAATAAATTTTCTGTTGCTACCGTGTTTTTCAGTACAGAGGTGTAAAGAAAACACAAACCAGTTCTTAAAGTTATTATTTTATTATTGTTCCCACTTTTTCTACAACCACTGCAACTGATAATATAAAACAGAGGTTCCCAACCTGTGGTACGCGTACCCCAGGGGTTACTCAAAGGACTAGTTGGGGTACGCGAAAATAAAGTTGGTAATGGAGGAAGCAAGAAAACATAAGGAATTCAAAAAGTAATTGAATTTTGTTTCCCCTAGTTAATACTTGCTATTTAATAACTATATCGCTTCAAAAGTTGAGTATTACAGAGTGTAATTATTAGACATCTTTATAAGTGAATGCGAAATTATAATGATACTGATTTCATTTGTTTTGGCGTTGAACTAATATTATTGCAAAATTTTAAAAAAAATTGTAAAATTAAAAATAAGTCCAGCAAATGCTATTACTTTGAGTCATTTCACACTTAAGTCAACAGAAGCCCTTAACATTGTTTATAAAAAGCTTCTTTGCATAGACGGATGTTTCATGGGGGGGAGGATATGACAGTAGGGGGTACGCGAAAATAAAAAGACAAGTAAAGGGGGTACGCCAGTGAAAAAAGTTTGGGAACCCCTGACATAAAATAATAAGGTATTTTAGAAATGAAGTGAATATTAAAATAATTTATGTCGAACAGAAGTTTGAAACATGTATCCATTCAGTTAAAAACCACACAGTAAAAAAGTATTATTAGCTTACGGTAAGATTCTACTTATATTTCTGTGGTTTAATTTTATTAATATTACAGCGGTTTTAGGCGGATTAATTATCAGAAAAATGTCCATAGTTGTTGTAGGTTATTTTTTATTTCAGTTTTCTTTTAAATGTTTTCATTTCTCTCTTTGTTACGCGAATATATTTTGAAAAATGCATATATTTAATCAATTAAGTTTCAGATTTTCCAATTTTTATTTTCTATTTCTACAGCAGGTTTACTTAAGGTTTTTCATAAAGCGTAGTCCCTAGAAGGGAAGACGCAACGAAAGGCCTTTTAGGTAGATAAAACTCTTCTTTTGGAAATAAACGAAAGAACTTGAATAAATTAATATATTTATATCATGAATATCATATATATCGTAATATTTCTAATTTGTAAAAACATACGGCCATAATGATGAAAATTTCTCAGAAAAATTTATCACTTTATTAGTTGCCAAAATTGACAGCACTGGGAGGCCTAAGAAGACAACAAACAGAACTGGTGACTTTGAATTCTTGGTTGTATAATCTGCTAGAAAGAAGTACAATAAAGCATTGTTTATATGTTTTTCAAGAGGCTAACAATAAGCGGTGTATAAATAAAAAGAGGAATAATCAAAATTTTACTATGTAACTTCGATTATTAACGTTACTAATGCAAATTCTTTTAAAAGTAATAATTTTAAAGTTTTTTTAAATAATACTAGCACATTACTACATAGCATTAGACATAGTATAGAAAACAATAATTAAATTTTAGAATTAAACCTTTGTACATAAAAGTGAGAAAAACCATGCCTTTATTGCATGACTTTTTTTATACGATTTATATGCTTGCAGGTAGGCCTTTATTTGGAAACGGCCGAGGAGGTAAAGGATATTATCTCTCCTGCTTTCTAGGAACAGTTTCCCCCTTAATAGGAACAGAGAAACAATGACTGAGGCAGAAAATTTGCGAATTTTAGAACGGGGAGAAGACGCATAACAGAGACTTTGCGTCGTATAAGTGAAGTACTTTACCATTACAATTACAATGGTTACGAATGAATAGGGTCGGTAATGAAATGACGTATAAATGAGAAATGTATAAACGGTACTTTACCGTACACATGTATTATCAATCTTACTATCTGCAATTAAGAGGTACGTATACCACCTGGAGTTAGTTCGTTAGACTTACGTCCCGTTTTGAAGTTACAGTGATCTCTCGCTTATGCGCGGGAGCAGCGAAAAAAACGCGCATAAGTGAAAAACCACAGAAGGGAGGTTAAAAGTGGAACATCAATACAGTGTACATGTATTGTTAAGTAATACTATACATATAGCACTGAAAAATGTAAATAAGATGTTTCAAAATGCAAATGCGTGTATAACTTCCGTTAATTATTTTTTTAAGAACACAAAGAAAATGGAAATGCTCCCGATTTTTTAAAATCGCTCTCATTGCCGATTCTGGGATATTAAAATGCTCCGCTAAAACTTTTTTCGAGGTGCAAGGATTTTCTTCGAATTTTTTAATAACATCCATTTTAAACGAAAGCGACAATTTCGTTCTTCTCGCCATTTTAAAACGTAACCATCTAACCATAACCAAAACTCCAAAGATGGTTCTTTCATTAGAGATCAATGCCACGTGGTACATAAAATACTAACCTCTCTAATTGGCTGCTGTATAAATGCGACTTACTGACGTCAATCACAAGAACCCCCTCGTACACTCCTGTATATAAGTTAGAGGAATGTGTCCCTGGAATCTGAACAATAGGGTAAGGGCGAGGGAATGCATTCCTAGAAGCAGAACAAAAAGGGGTTTTATTCTGCTGAAAAAAACTTTTTGAACTAAGAAAATTTTTGCGACGCGCATAAGTGAGAGGTGCTTTTTTAGTGCGGCGCATAAATGAATAAGAGTTATCATTGTTTTTCTATATCTCCGGCCGGGACCGCGAGAAAAACGTTCATAAGTGAAGAATGCGCATAAAAGAGAGCGCGTATAAGTGAGAGGTCACTGTAAATAAGATGTTTACTTTGGAACGAATCCCGTAATTATGGACCTTGTTGAGACTCTCCGTACAAACTCACGGAGAGCAGTGGAATAGAATGCGATTAATGTAATGTCCGTTTAAGTAGAAAATTAAAGCAGAACCCTTGTTCACGAACACAACATCTAATTTCACGATCACACACATCTATATACAAGTTTCAAGCGAAGAGAGCAAAAAGTAAGAACTTAGTAAATTGCGCATTGGCGCGCTCATATATTCTGGCAACCATTAATCGCCAAAATACCAATTCACAGTTGAAAGGCGTCAACAACAAGGACAACACTTGAGCCGCCATTCCGTTCTCCAAACTTCCGGTTTGTTTCCGTTTTATGAAACTAATCGAAGTATGTTCTGAAATCTAAGAGGTAATAGAATTATGGAGGTAAAATATTTTTTCGCTTTTAATTGAAAGTATTGGGTGGAATAACCATTTAAAAATCATAAGGTATTATACTTGCGTTAATAATAAATTATTTGATTATAATAATAAATTCTTCAAGTTCTGTTTCTTATGTAAATACGGAAGAAGCATTTTAAAACTTTTCACGTTATCTAATGCAAATCCTTCAAGGTAAGAATGTATCTCATTTAAGATAATGTATCATATTATTGTCTATGGAAAGGATGATTTCAAATACAGGACTTGGGCAAAGCTTAGTCCACAGTTATAATTAATAAAAGAAGGTCGTTTTTTTCCTCACGTTTCTTTTTGTACTCAGCATGCTTGACATGTTAAGGTGAGCTAAGATAAATGAGTTCTCCAAAGGCCTAGGACTTACATGAATGAAAAAATGAAACTGATTAATTCGCCTCGTTTTGTTTTGTAAATAATTTATTGTAAGCATTTCAGTACTTACGAAATCATTTCTTTTTTACTTTCTCATTTACGAAGTATGTTAAGAAAAGGTATTGTAATCGTTAAAAAAAAATCGACCTCAGGAGTTTGATTAATCTCCACATTTTAGACCTCCCTGAATCAGGGGAAAAAAAAGAAAAGAAAAATTACCGGAATTCTGTCGGTCTGTCATTGCATACCATAATTCAAAAGCGCAACGAACTAGAAAGAAGAAGTTTCGTACGCGATTTTTCCTCCAAACCTGTATACTTCTGTCAAATTTTGGATGAAATCCGTCAAAGGGAAATCTTTGTCTCTCCAGATAACTCGTAAATGAGTGAGATAAATGAATTTTGGCATGCAATTTTATCACCAAAATCCGCCAACGTAAGTGTCTAAAATATTGTTCCAAAATGCTTACTCGAGTCTCTTCATTCCAAGGCTAAATACAAAAACCGCCAATATTGCGGCAAAATTTGAGATAGTCAAGGGAAGGGTAAAAGTATGAACAAAGATATAAATACGAATTAAGGGAAGTTTTAATTGTGAAAGCGTTAAAAGTACAAAAATAATAACAGACAACTATAAGGAGTGAGAATCCAGTGGATGACGTCATCTGGAGGTGAAACGCCTTCTCAATCCAACAACCCGGACAAGTTACAGAACCAGAGAGAAAAGGGAGAAGTTAAAGGGATTAAAAGTATTCTGAAAGATAACTAACAAAAAAACAACAACAAAATAAATAATAAGTTGCATTAAACAGAGCGGAGCTAAATGCTGCAACTTCCTATAAAATACAAAATAAGGATTGAATATCTAAAAAGACAAAAGATAATAGAAGCAATTTAATTGGTGTCCGCAAGTGCTGCAACATCCAGGAAAAAATTGCGAAGTACAAAGATATAAATAGGAATTAAGGGAAGTTTTAATTGTGAAAGAGTTAAAAGTACAAAAATTATAACAAACAACTATAAGGAGTAAGAATCCCAAGGTGGCGAATACAGGATTTGGGTCTGGGGTTGAGAGCAAAAGTTTTGTGGAATGTCTTGACGAATGTCAAATCTACGGCTTAAGGTAAACAAAACACTTTAACTTACAGACTTTACCCACCTGACAATAAGAATCATAAAGAACACTACAATACTTTCTGATAATTTAACAAAAAACACAATGAAATAACTAGCTGCAAATATCTTCGGACCGTGTAGCAATACGTAACTGAACGAAGCACGA
>BGPR01052902.1:0-10515 GCA_013235015.1 Araneus ventricosus | reverse complement strand
TTAATGAACAATTCAGACAATAAACACTTTTGCTAAAGATTTTTTTTTTATATTCGGACAGCAAACGTTTCACAGAACAAACGAAGAAATAATGAGCCTGCGCCTAACACTTGTTGGACTGCATTCAAGGAGCAGCGACGAACTCACCAGGCAAACAGTTGATAATTGAAAATGAGAACTTTTATACATCTATAAACAGTTTAAAGGAACGAAATTCTGGCAATTGCGTATATAATTTTTCTGGGTATTGCATACTAAATTTCTGAATTTTTGTAAGTGCTTTTCTAATTTTTTAAATTAAAAAATGATAATATTCTGAATCTTTAGAATTGTATTTACTGTAGAAACCCAACAAGATATATTTATTATAGTTACAAAATATTATATGCATTGTAAAAAAATTATGCCCATAAAAAAGTTTTGGTAAATCGATAATTGGGTAACAAATAATTTGGATAACAAATAATATCTTAGAGATAATTATGCCAATTAACCTATTCTCAACTGTATTTTTTTGTATAATTCTATCTTGATTAATTTAAATAAGTTGCGATTTTTTTTCTTATATTGTAGGTTAAATCTACATATCTAATAATTTTGATTCAAAGTCATTAAGCTCTATTCAATGAGTTTTCAAACTGCAAACAGCATATTTCTGATATGTAATTGAATTTTTATAATCTGAAGAATTTTTTCTTTGCAAATCTTGCACCAATAAATGTAGATTTATTCTGACACTTAGGAATTAAACAAGAAATATACCAGTTTTCAGCTTGAAACCATTTGGAGGGTTAAAAATTTAATTAAAAACAAAATATTCATGTTAGTGAAAAAAAAAATGACGCAAAGAATTTTTTAAAAATAAAGATTTTAAATGCATTTCATTTCAATAAAACATTTACAATTTTTTTTGCTACAATTAAATAAATGGTGTTCAGAATTGAAAAAAAGAAATAATATGCATGGATACTTACAACAGGATTCTTTGACGTCACATTTTTCAGATTATTACCGATAAATATATATTCTTTATTGATTCCATCAGAAACGATCAAAGTAAAGCTGTCATTTACACTTTCAGAACCATCATGGAAGTAACTTATTCTACCATGTTTAATGTCATATAAGGAGAATACTTGAGATATTGAGGTATTTGCATTTTTCAAAATACCATGCTGAGGTGGTTTGAGTATTTTAATTATTACATCTTGATCCTAAAGTATGGAAAAAAAGAGTACTAAATATTGATAAAAATTAACTAAGGATTGGATACTATATATAAAATTTGAAGCTAAAATTTTCATTAAACCACACTTTAAAAAATGTGGCTAATATATCAAGGAAATGAATTTTTTACTTTCTCGTATACGAAATATACAAAGAGAAAATATTGTAATCGTCAAAAAATTCGAACTCGAGATTTTGATGAATCTGCACTTTTTAGACCTCCCCGAGTCCGAAAAACACATTTTTGGAATTATGTCTACCTGAGAACACGATAACTCGAAAGCTATTAGAGCTGAAATGAAATTTGATATATGGCCTTTATACCATATTAGTGGATTTCTATCAAATTTGGACAAAATCCGTCCAAGGGAAGTCTGTCTGTCAGTCCGTGTTGATGTGAACACGATAACTCAAAAACTTAAATAACTAGATATATAAAATTTGATACACATTTTTATTATCAAAATTAAGATCTATGTCGAATTTTGGTTCCAATCGATTGAAAAAAAGGCATTCAGATTGCATATTTGATTTTCTTCATCATATTATGACGTAAAAAACTCCTCGCTATATTATGTATTGCTGTATTTTACTCCCACTTGTATTGATGCCCTTTCGTGTTGCCGTCTTCTATGAAGATAATAAAATAATCGGACTTCTCGTGGCTTTCCGGACCTTCTTGGAGGTCCGCAGTTTTTATGCGGGGGGGGGGGGGGGGGATGACCGGTTTGTTTATGAATATGCTTGAAAGTCTAGGGGAGAACACTCCTGCTGGTTTTAACTTTCAATAATTAATTTTTAAATTATTGTCTACTGAAATAATAATTTTATAACCAATATAATCAAATAATACACATAATCTGTAGGATGTTTCATATTAAATTGAATTCGTTGTGAAATCTACTTAAGAGAGAAAAAAAGCAGTTCCTTGAAGTCATTAAAAAACGACGTATGCGTTAGGATTATTATCTTTTATACCGTTTCAAGATGAGGGCGTTTTAATGGTTCCATTTCACGTAATGTTCAGCTTTTTTCATCGATTTTAATCTGACGGAAATCTTTAATAAAACCTCCAAAAAATACTAATAATAGCAAATAATATTTAATTGTAATTTTGTTTATACTCACAAATGAAGACATCTATCAATTTGTAATTTTGTTAATGCTGAAAAAAGCGGAGAACTGACATTCGGAAAAAAGGCTAAACATTTAAATACTGCAATATATATATATATATATATATATATATATATATATATATATATATATATATATATATATTTGGATGCGAGATCTACTTCTTGCAGAATTATTAGTATATTATTCTATATAATGCTTCCCGGTTTATGTCAATAATTAGCGTGACAATATTGTCATTTATATTTTCAAATCCACTATGCATCAATTATTATCAATTTACCCTCTCAATAATTCATAAATAAAAATATCACAGTGACTTGATTAGATTTCTAATCTACTAAATGATATCTTATATAATCAAAATAATAGACAGTTTTCATTTAACTATTCATACCTGTGTATCTTTATCAAAAATGTCAATTTCAAATTCAGTAATCACTTTTTCTTCACCTTCTTTAATTTTCAAAGGACTCAGCTTTACTATTGGTAAGGAATCGTACACAGAAGAAATATTTATGTAAAATGTTTGTAAAACCTGAAAAAATTAATACAATATTATTTATTTTTGCAGTTTTTTATCAATGTATAATAATATTATTAATATTAAAACAAGAAATAATTAATTAAATTTTATGAAACGTAGATATTATAACGAAGAGCTTATTATATAAAAGATGCGCAGATGGGTTCCAAGAAAATAAGGTCTTTAACATAAAAATGTACGTAAAAGTTGCTAAAATTTTTTTAAATAATCCAACTAACCTTCCCCAAAATATTTTAATAAATATAAAAGCACTAATATTTTTTAAATATAAAGATCCAAAATCTATTTTTCATATATAATACAGAATTAGGAAAAAATATATGTAGTAAGAATAAAAGTAATTTTAGTAGTATATTGTGTAATTTATTATATAAAATTCAGCAATGTATCTCCATAACATAGACAATTTAAAAACTTCCGATTTCTTGCATCAAAACACTTTGAATTAATTTTTCAAACACTATTAAAAACCCTTTTAAGCATGCGTTCTGTAAAAGCATTAACTGATTTTTAGCACTTACATAGTTCAGGTTAATCCTTGAGTTCCTAACCAAAAATTGGAATTTATTTTTAAAAAAATATTTAGGATATACTACTATAATTTTAAATTTTTCTTAGAGATACAGTGAAACTTCTCTACCGCGACCACACTCCGTTTCCAGAAAAATTGAACACTCAAAAGGGTGGCTGTTCTAAAGATGTTTCATGTTTGGAAGTACAGAATCCACATTTAAATGAGGTGTAATTCGTTATTTCTAATAAACCTAATTTTAAGAATCATCTAAAGTACTTCGAAAGTTTCTAGTCTTTCTAGTTTTGAAAAAAAGACACAATTTGCGTTTGCTTGGATCTTTCAGCTTTTTTGAAGGTAATTTTTTTTTATTTGAAAAAAAACTCCCTCTAATCGTTTTATCGGTAGTTGTTGAAGAATGGACAATAATATCCATTTTCCAAAAGTCTGTTAAGCTGAGAATTTCATTTGGTTGATGGCCGAAACCCATATCAGCAACTTCTTTAACAGAGTCAGAATTAGCTCCTGAAAGGAACAAATGAACTCTTGAATGTCCAACCCCGGTAGAGGCAGAAGTTCACTTTTCTCTCCATATTGAGAAATTAATGATTAATTTCGATTTAATTTCCGGTGTTGTTTTTAAGTGCATGAATTCTTTTTTGTTCCTCCCCTTTTCTCTTAATAAAAGATCCAATGTCAGAGAGATGAACGGAATGTACTTCAATGAAGTTGAACGGGTGACCAACATGGCAGCTCAGAGGGGTTTAAGTGGCTGTTAACAGAAGTTATCTTAATATTATGTCTATGAGATAAAAATTCCGTGCTAAACAAAACTGGCTGCAAAGAAGGGTGGCCGCCAAGTAGGAGCCTAGAGACGCCTTATTGTAATTTTGAAAAATAGCTTTAAGCAAGGAAAGAAGATTTAGGTGAGAAATTAAATTTTAAATTGAATTAATTTTATGTTATTCTATCAGTTGATTGGGAGTTTTCCTATAAATAAGTATATTATATTTCCTGGAAATATAATATACTTAAAATTTATTATGACTAGAATGATATAATTTTTCATATTCTATATATAAAAGAAATAAATCAATGCTTTAAAGCAATACACAGCATACAAATAAAATCTGAGGAATCACTCAATTATATTGCTATACTGCTTATCGCACACACAGACACTCAACTAAATGATGAAATATGAGTGTAATATCTTACTGAATTACAATAAATTTTTGAGTAGTAACTCTAATAGAAAGTTTATTATAAAAATGTCTCATGTCGATAATAATATTTTTTAAAAAAAGCGTACTTACAGAGTTTCTTCCATCTGAAACGTTGAAGGTGAAGCTATCCAACGGATTTGAGGTGAGAGATGAGTGAATGTAACAGACTTCACCAGCCTTTAGATCAGACATGAGAAAAGTATTTAAAGGCAGGGTTTTCGTGTGTTTGTGTTCTAAGTAACCGAGCGAAGGTGGTAACACGATCGAGAAAGCTAAATCTAATGTTTTCTCATGTTCATCTATTGCAGCTAACATTTCTGCAGTAATGCATCCATGACCTTTTTCATTCACTTTTAAACCAGAGTTTCGAGTAATAATTGGTGGGAAAATGTCCTCTGAGAAAAGAAAAATCTTATTTTAGAACAAAAGAGCAAAAAAGAAAGAAGAAAAGATAGCTGAAATTAGATTTGAGAGGTGCGTCAATCAAAATAATAAACACTCCATAACTTAAATACAATTTTAAGCGTAACATATTCGCATAACACTTAACTCATGTAACATATTCATATTAACAGCATAACATATTCACATAAACACAAATGAAAATTTATACAACAAAAATGATTAAAACTTGCTTCTTTAAATTCCAGTAAAATCAGTTTTATTGATTCATTAGTTAAAAAATCCATTTCGAAATTTAAGAAGAAAATTTATCCTAATAAAATGGCTTGTTTAATTAGATAATATTCTAATAAAAATCTTAAAATTTTGTTCTTCAACTCATGACATTCGAAGCAGAAGTGCGATGTGTCGCGTGGGGTTTCTTTCTCGCACACACTCTTCAACATTTAAGTCAATGATATTCCTAAGACTCCATACTGCCTATTAGCAATCTTTGCTGATGATACGGCAGTCACAACTAAACACTTCAACCCACGATCAGTCATGGAAACGTTACAAACAGTGGTGCAGTCGCAAATTAAGCCCGGGACGCTCTAGCCTGGGTGAAAAACAGTGGTGTAGTGGAAGCGGAGCGCCGTTTCGGAACTGCTTTTTTTACGAGAAATAAATAAGAGAAAATTGTGAAAGCGCCCTTGAAACAGAGCGATTTTTGTCATTTTTAGGTAGATTCCTTATAGGAACTCTACCTATTGCAATGGTTCTCATGACACGACTTTCGGAAAATTTTTGCAGATCTTCACCGATCATGACCCCTAGAACCCAAAACCACCCTTCGTTAAAAAGTTTATATATATATATATATATATATATATATATATATATATATATATATGTATAACGCTTTTTCCCATGTTATCTTGTGAACACGATAACTGGAGTAATTTTGATGTAACTTTAACCAGCTTGGGGTATGTTGTAAGGATAGTGAAAATCTCGGTCGAGTTCGTAAATGGGCTATCCAGCTCAAAGGGGGTGGAAATGGTGGGGGGTGGAAATTTTCATTTTCCCATAATTTCTTTATAAATGAAAATAGAATGAAAATTCAAATTAGTAGAATTATTGCCTTTTCATAACGAACAATTTTTGAATTTAAACTTTTTCGATAGCTACAATTCCTTAGAAGTTATGAGCTGAAAAGTGATTTTCCCACCCTTCCCCTCCTCTCCCCCTAACTTAAAGTACGCTTTAACCTAAGCATGTTACCCCTTGTTGGAAAGCTCTCGTCATTTGCAGTTTCTTCCACCCTCTTTCATTCTTGTAGCTCCAATACTTATGAGAATAGAGGGCAAAATGTTCTTTTCCTTATTATTAGTAGTAGAGAAGTATATTTATAACGCTTTGGCCCGTGTTATTTCGTAAACACGATAACTAGAGGAATTTTGATTAGATTTTAACTGGCGACGGATATATTGTAAGGACGGTGAAAATCTCGGCCGAGTTCGCAGATGGGCTAACCAGTTCAAAGGGGGTGGAAACGGTGGGGGACTGAAAATTATATATTCCCATAATTCCCTTACGATTCAAGATCGAAAGAAAATTCAAATTAGGCGAATTATTGCCTTATCACAAAAAACAACTTTTGTATTGAAACTTTTTTGATAGCCACAATTTCTTAGAAGTTATGAGCTAAAAAGCCATTTTCAATCCCCTCCTCAACTTATCATTTCCCCATAGCTCTGTTACGACTAAAGATAGAAAAAATTTTCAATTAAGCGAATTATCACCTTATGATAACTAACAACTTTTATACTAAAAGTTTTTTGTCTGCTAGAATTGCTTATAAGTTATGCGGTGAAAAGCGATATTCAATCCCCCCCTCAATTTATCATTTCCCCATGGCTTCGTTAAGATTGAAGATAAAAAGAAAATTTCAATTGGGGAATTATCACCTTATCACAACAAACTACTTTTATATTGAAAGTTTTTGACAGCAAGAATTACTTAGAAGTTATGAGTTCCCATCAACCGCATTCACTTTCACTTTTTATACGGTATAATATATAATTAATTTATGACTAATTAATTTATAGTTAATATCTTTGTTAAATTTTGTAAATTATAACTGTTAATTGATATACCTGGCTTTGCTCCGGATTAAAATGTTTTCATGTTTAATATTTTCAATGTAAAAATTACTATTGTATAAATATTATAATACACAAATTCCTTTTCTGATCTAAAACGCTTTCAATTAAAATGAGAATATCAATTGAACCAGACGATTTTTAAAAACATCCGTTTTCTTCATACGTTATTATTTGTTATATAGGTACTTCAAATTTTGTTAACAATTACTAAAGTCAATGAAAGGTTTTAATGAATATTTTGAAACAATTAAATTAACTATTTAATTATTCATTAATTTAAAGCGTGAAAATAAATCAATAGCTGGTCCCGATATAAATTGTTAAATCGTCTACTTTTAAAATTTTCTTTTAGTATTCTTCTTTCTGGAAACAGTTATTTTTGATCAACAAGAATATTGTTACGAATTCAGTTTAAAATTAATTTTGAAAAAAATATTAAAATGAGAGAAACAAATTTATGGAAATGAAAGACATCGCGGAAAAACGCCTTGCATA
Source organism: Araneus ventricosus (assembly GCA_013235015.1). Taxonomy (NCBI): domain Eukaryota; kingdom Metazoa; phylum Arthropoda; class Arachnida; order Araneae; family Araneidae; genus Araneus; species Araneus ventricosus. The sequence goes on along the minus strand of BGPR01052902.1, from coordinate 2,823 downwards.
ATTTTTAATTAAGTGAAATTTTAAGCATCTTTTAGGCTTTGAAAAGTTGAAGGTGACCTTTCTCTTTTCTTAAATAAAAAGTTTAATTGAAATCAGTCCAGTGGTTTAGGAGAAGATGTGGAACATACATACATAGCCACAGTGACTTTTATTAAATTAATATAATTATTAGATAATTATAAGATAAAGATTACTGGCATATAGTATGAGCCATGAAAAAGGTTTTAATGAAGTTTTGTAACAATTAATTTTTAACTTTAATTAAGAAAATAGTTAATTTTAATTAATCAAATAATTTTAATACTTAATTTGATAATAGGTTTTTTGCCAGAATACTTTAATTTGATATTTAACTAAACATGGCGGGACCATGATTTGTTTAATAAAATCAATATAAAGTAGCTAAAAACGATAGATATTTAAATAAGAGTTTCTTTTATCCTTTTTACTATTGAAAAATATCTCCTTAACTTTAAAATTGTTTGGGATTTTCTGCTTGAGTATTTGGTTTTAACCGTCGATGGAGATTTAAATTTACGGTTCAAATTGGCTGCATTCATATCCTATGCTTTAAACACACGTATTAAATTTTCCAGTCACAATGTTTAATAATTTTTATTCTCTTATATGTTAAGAATTTAGTGACTATTATCTCTGTAACCAGGGAGTTCTCTAAATGAGCCCATTTTAGTAGTATTTAAGTGTTTATGTCATGTGATTTTACCATATGACAAAGTAATGTTCGCACAATTATATTGTAACCTAGATTAAATAAATTAATTTTTAAATCTAGAGTCTTTCTTCATTCGTGACAAGAGTCAATTTCTTGTTACTGTTTCAGATAGGCTGGCTTAATGTTATCTAGGAGATATTTGCATTGCTGAGATGTTTATTTCTTTATGACTCCTACCTGTTGAATGATTATGTGTTGAGATATAAAAAAATTGACCAATGTACTGACCGATAAATCTATCATAACTTTTTGGAATGAAAAATGGAATGATAAAACCATGATATAGGGAAAAAATTAAATGTCATGAAAACAGAATCACAGCGTAAATACTGCAATGTGTGGAAACAATAAAGTCATTGGCTATGTCTGTATGGATCAATATGTAATATTTCATTACTTTTGTAACATTAACGTAAAGGAATCTACCTTTGCCTTCAAGCTTGCCGAAAAGGGATTTTTTAGAGTGTTCTGGCACTGCTTTTAGAGTGTCTCGGCACTGCTTATTTTGTGACTACATCACTGGTGAAAAAGATCGTGCTGTTTAAAGAAGGTTTTAACAATCTTTTCTTATTTACTTCTCGGGGAAAAAGAAGTGCAGGAGCGGCGTTTCGGTGCGTCCCGGCTCCACTACATCCTTGGTTATAAAACTATGTATCCCAGTTACAATGTCTGGTTTAGTGACTGGCGAATCGAAGTTGATCTAAATAAATGCACGTGCCCCATTTTTAATAAAAAAATGCCTTGGCGTATAATAAAAGCCGTGGCTATCAAATCCAAATTTTCGGCCATCCCATAGGTCTCTGAATATAAGTACCTGGGGGTTATTACTAGACTCTAAATGAAGCTTTGATGTTCTCATCAAAGGGGCCATCAAAAAAACCAAAGTGACAAGGATTCACATAAGTTAGCTTATGGCCCCAAAAAAGCAAATTAACAATCAAACACAAATTTTTCAATATAAATCTATCATTAGATCAGCTTTGTTCTATAACTCCCCCATTTGGCGATCAGTAGCCATTACGACACTAAGAAATTGCAAGTTTCCCAAAATAAGCATTTGATGCACATCACAAATGCTCCATGGTAGGTTAGACGAAAGGTCTTACTTAATGACTTAAAAATTAAACCTTTTTCTTTTACTACATCAAAGATATTTCGGCCATGTTTTTTCAAAAAAATATATTATATTCGCAACGAATTTCTCATGATCTCCTAGCCTATGATTCTGCTATTTTCAGTTCCAAAAAGAAGACTCGTGTCTAATTGAATCGCCCTTTTGATCATTTTCCTTCAGTTAACAGAAGATGCGTCGATTCGTAATTGATGTTGAAAATCTAAGCCATTGAAATGTTCTCGAATTTCCCAGTCATTTCTAAAGCGTGCTGAGTCGTGCACAAATTAGTTTGCGTGAACCCTTAATTACTACTAAAACTGCCCATTAATTTTTTATTTCTTCTTAAAATAATTCTTTCTTTGGTATCGCAGCACGCAATATTTTCCCCCCTAACCAACACAGTTCCTCTTTTACTTGAATCAAATCGTTACAATTTATTGCATTTCTTCAGTTCTCTCTTATAACTATATTAAAAACTCTTCTTATAAGGAAATGTTCCTAATAACTTTAATTAAACTCCTTGTCTCTCTGTCAACCATGTAAAATAATTAAATTCAATTTCATTACGATGTGGAGGTGCAAGATCTCTTGAAATCAGCAGAACTTCATTGCTCAGTATCTTCAACTTACAAGCAAGTAGAAAAACCAGTGTAGAAAAGATTTCAGACAAGAGGACCTTTGTTCAAGAGAATGAGACAGCGTGTGATCAGATTGTGAGTTTATGGTTTTGCATAAAAAGTTTTGTAGTTTTTAATATCCTATAAAAAAATTTTTATTGAAGAATATCCAGAAATCCTTCACTTCATTCTTGGCTGTGAATGTCCAGAAATCCTTCACTTCATTCTTGGCTGTGAATATCCAGAAATCCTTCACTTCATTCTTGGCTGTGAATATCCAGAAATCCTTCACTTCATTCTTGGCTGTGAATGTCCAGAAATCCTTCACTTCATTCTTGGCTGTGAATATCCAGAAATCC
>BGPR01052901.1:0-10515 GCA_013235015.1 Araneus ventricosus | reverse complement strand
AAAACTCATTATCAACCTATTTTCCCTTGTAGACTCACTTCAGTTCACTCATGCTCAAACTGCAAAGGTTCATATTGCTATAGCCCTAGTGCTATAGGTCTATATTAAGCAGTAGTCTATAATTGCTGCTATAGTATAGTGCTAGTCTATAAATATCTTACCTTAGAGCATGGCAAACGGTTCATGCTCTAAAAATAGGATAAACTACCTCCACTCTCGAGCATAAAATTTCTATCAACCCATTATCAACCTCCAGCTTTCCTTGTAGACTCACTCAGTTCACTCCATGCTCAAAACTGCAAAGGTCTATATTGCTATAGTCTATAGTATATGTCTATAGTTTCATACTATACTGCTAGTGCTATATATAGTTCATAGTTTGTTTGAGCATGTAGCAAAACGGTTCAGCCTAAAAAATAGATAAACTACCTCCATCCTCGAGCATAAAAATTTCTATCAACCCATTATCAACCTATTTTCCTGTAGACTCACCTCCAGTTCACTCATGCTCAAACCGTAGTATGTCTATATTGCTATAGTTCATAGTATATAGAATTATAGTTGCTATAGTCACTGCTATAGTGCTATAGTCTATAGTCTATAGTTTATTCTAATTTCTAACGGTTCATGCCTAAAAAATAGATAAACTACCTCCACCTCGAGCATAAAATTTCATCAACCCATTATCAACCTATTTTGTGTAGACTAATTTCCAGTTCACTCATGCTCAAACTGCAAAGGTCTATATTGCTATAGTCTATAAAAAAGGAGGTCTATAATGTTATAGTCTATACTATAGTGCTATAGTATATAGTGTTATAATTATAGTTTATCTAATTTCCAGAGCATGATAAACGGTTCATGCTTCAAAAAATAATACAGATAAACTACCTCCACCCCTCGAGCATGTTTCTATCAACCCATTATCAACCCATTTTCCTTGTAGACTCATTCAGTTCACGCATGCTCAAAACTGCAAAGGTCTATATTGCTATAGTCTATAGTGCTATAGTCTATAGTTGCTATAGTCTATAGTCTATAGTTTATCTAATTTTAGAGCATGAAGCAAACGGTTCATGCTCTAAAAATAGATAAACTACCTCCACTCTCGAGCATAAAATTTCTATCAACCCATTATCCTACCCATTATCAACCTATTTTCCTTGTAGACTCATTCAGTTCACGCATGCTCAAAACTGCAAAGGGAAGCACTTGGCCATATTCCTCTAGCATGGTTGGCATAGTTTGAATGTCTGTAGGAAAAAAAAGCACTATTCCGTGTCTTATTCACCTCATGAAATCATATTTTTGTTTTTTCATTTGTATCGGTACGAACGTGCGGTGCCTCCATGATTTTTAATTTCTAGCTTAGCTGTTTAAAGCTCTCTCACGTCTAGTGGTGACAACGCAGAAAAGTCATCAAATGTCAAAGCGTCAGCTGCAAGAGCTTTTTCGTTTTTAATTCGAGGGAGATGCAAGTAAAGTTCAAGGCATTAAAAGAAGAAAGTTGAGAACTTGCCAAATTGCGTTACCCTGAGAGAACAAAGATATCCCCCCCCCCTTCTCAGGCACTTTTGATTCAAAATATAAAAAAATATGCACAATTGTTTTAATATCTTTATTCTTTGGTCTAGAATCTAGTTTTGGATCCAGTCTCCAGGACCGTCGCTAGGGAGCTTGGCGTCTTTATTCGAGGATTTTTTTGGCGCCAAGTGATTATCCTTACATAACGCTTAGCACCAGGGTTGCCATGTTGGCATTTTTAAGGCCAAATTAAGGAAATTTGGCCCTAAAAATGCCAATGGAATTTTCATTTGTACTTAAATTAAATTTTGGCCTTTTTTCGTTAATGACTTTTCAAACAATTTTTAATTACTTATTCTATTGTTTTTAATAAATTTAATTAACATATTACACATTTCAAATGATATATAATGAGCTGTCAAACGAAATATCTCCTGAATAGAACAAGGATGTTTGAAATTTCTTTCACTTAAATTTTAGTTTAATAATAGAACATTGAGCATGTGACTATCAAGTGGGGCTCGTTTTCATGAAGGATAGACTTTTTTCTAATATCAAATGAGGTTTCTTAGTCAATTTGTCAAATTTGGCCTTATTTTTAAGAAGGTTTGGCCTTATTTTTATATGGCAACCCTTCTTAGCACTAAGGCACCAGGGCAACGAATGTAAGCCTTGTAAACTCAGTGGCGTAGCTGAAACTTTTGCCACTTTCAACACCAAGGGCGAACTCTCAACACGACGTCCTTCCTTTACAAGTTTCATAGGACACACAGAAAAAGCCCGAACTAACTTCATCAACCGGGTAAGGTTATAATATGACACTCTCCCCCAAACCAACGTATATTTTAAAATTCTATAACGTTTGTATTCTAACTGTCAAACAAACTTTTACTTAGAAATACGCGTGTTTTTCCTGCAAATATGACATAATAATATTAAGGTGAGAGTTTATGAACTTCAGCTATTTAGGCTTATATAGTGGCCTTATTGGAACTAAAATAATATATGCAGCAAATTTTAAAAATATGTGACTTTATTTCTCAAGTCTATTAAAACATTTTATTTCCTTCACACTCCAGCTTTAGCGCCACCCTGGACAGTGGCGCCACGGGCCGCTTCTGAGAGCACATAAACTCAAAATAAAAATAATAAATTCAAGGGAAAGAACATTTTATTACTGTCCTACCGCCAGGAGAAAAACCCTGGACAGGGTTGCCGCAAGAAGACGAGTCGAAGAAAGGAAGTAAACGGGTATAAAATCAACCGCAACATTTGGGGAATTAATCACACTTCGTAATGCGAGAATTCGTTTTCGACCGAAGTACAACGCGAAACGAGACTTCCGCCGGTTCTATCTGCGCCAAACGAAATAAAGCCCTTTCCTTCACCCCCCAAATGCAGTGGAATATCCCGTTTCCATGACGCCCGCCACAGCCATATATGGTGTCTGGGGTTTTTCTCGTGGCGGTAATAAAGTAATATAATTCGTCGTTTGACGCCATTGATCTCTGAAGATAGGTTGCGAAATCGGGCATCCACCACCAGTGTTCTTTTCATATATCGGTAATTTACCGACAAAAGGCGAAACACACAAATCAATTACATCATTTTTTCACGATTGAGCTAGTGTCGCTGCCTTTCTTAGTCATAAAATTGTTTTCCTACATGCCTGATTTTACCCCCCTCCTTCAGCTACGCCACTGCGTTGCAGTGATTCTCATGACACGACTTTGGGGGAATTGATTCTGCGATAATTCGGTCTCGAAGATCAGTCTCTGAAGCCAGCATAAAAACCAATCCCGCTATAGGCGCCTATGGGAATCTCTTTTACCACGCCAAGTTGATCATTGTGCCCGTTAGGGTTTCCGTGTTTACTTTGATTGGCGCGAAACTGATTTTTTCTTCATCATGTTTTGAAAACCTTCCATCTTTATTTACAATTAACAGCTAATAACAAATTATTTTCAACTTTTAGATACTCAAGAAGGAATTCATTCTACTTTAAGCCACACACATACACACAAATAAACCCCTACAAAGTAGAAATGTTTACATCCTTAGAACAGATTGCATCTCTCGGTCGTCGTCGAAATAAAAAAACTTTACAAAACATTTCTCGCCAAAAAAGCGAAATATCTCCAAATATTGGCATAGAAAACACTCCACATAGGCGTCTATAGTGGGATTGGTTTTTATGCCTGAAGCCACGCATTCAAGTCTTTTGCCCTCTTATATAAGCCTCGGAGTATTCTTCTAAGAACTAGTATTGACCCGAAATCGGTAACCGTTTCTCAATAGACACTCAATAAACTGAATTTAATCGAGCATTTCTAACCCGGCTACTCAGGCCCGGCCTTTAGCCAATTGGTTCTGTTGACGCAAAACACGTCATATAATACATTCTATGCGGGAAATTATTCATTACGATGAAAATTAAATATTCGAAGTTTGTGCACCACTAGGAAAATAAAATAACATGTTATATAAACCAATAATAAGGATTGCTAACGATTAGTCGAACTCCTGCATCGTCTGTTAATAAAGGCTGGAAATTGTATTGTTTTAGCCTAATTTTTAAATAGAAAATCTGTGGTTTCTCTCCAGGGAAAAGGAAACAGAAATTTAACTCCCATACGCAATAATGGCAACTTATTTGAGGTTGCATTCTACATAGAGTATACCAAGGGAAAGGGAGCTATTTTTACAGATCTTGAGTTTTCATCGCTATCAATATTCTTCCTATCGGCCAGTTTTAACTGGTTTCACTAGCAAGTTAGAGGGACATTTTGCCTCCGAATAACATGTCCCTCTGATATGAAGACTATGTATTGCAATGATTCTCATGACACTTCGGGAGAATTGAACCTGCGATAATTCGGTCTCGAAGATCAGTCTCTGAAGTCACGCATTCAAGTCTTTTGCACTCTTATATAACCCTCGGAGTATTCTTCTAAGTATTGACTCGAAATCGGTAACTGTTTCTCAATAAACTGAATCTAATCGAGCATTTCTAACTCGACTACGCAGAGCCGGCCTTTAGCCACTTGCTTCTGTTGACGCGAAACACTTCATATTATACTTTCTAGGCGGAAAATTATTCATTGCGATGCATCTTAAATATTCGAAGTTTGTGCACCACTAGAAAAATAAAATAATATGTTATATAAACCAATAATTTGTTGAAGCAATGATTTTCGATGTGGCATTTCTCTGTGTTAATGAATGCTGGTAATTGTATTCTAGCCTAGTGGTTAAGCATTAGTCTCTGGCTGCTTTCTGCAATAGCAAGTGATGAAACAATTTCTGTGCTTTAATTTTTTTTTATTATGGTGCATCATATAGGACAGTGGTTCTCTACCTATGGGCCGTGAATATCGTATTAGTGGGCCGCGCAGCAGCGATAGAACATAAACAGATCGACATATAGTCCATCTGTTAAGGGATTTGGATTGGAATTTGATTCGGTCATCAATTTTTCGTGTTAAGACCACTTACCGAATTTCATTTGCCTAACTCTTTCCTATTTCGCGTTGACACCTTCGTAGACAGTTATAAACCGAACCAGCGGGAGTGGTCTCCCCTAAACTTTCTCGGATATCTCCCAAGAAAAGGTGCTGTTTCCTCTCCCCCGCGTGGATAAAAAATTCGATCCTACTGTAACCCTTAATCCGATGACAATCAGAAGATTTTTCATTGTAGATGATAGTGACTGTAAAATATTTAGGTAAAGATTCAAATTCAAAGAGATGCGTACCGAATAAAACGCACCTATCACACACTTCCACTCTTGCCGGCTCAAGGGCAAAGTGACGTAATTCTTCCGCGTGCGCAGAGATTGCTATCAGTACGCATGCGTATGGAGAATAGGATTAGAAAAATTAATTATGCAATTTGAACGCCTTTTTTAACCGATTGAAACAAAATTTGGGCACAGATCTATAATTAATGTTAGCAACCGTCGTACCAATTTTTATTTATCTAAGCCAAAGGGTTTAGGAGATATAATTTTTACATGTATGCGAATATACAGTTCGACAGACCATCAACCCTTAAACGGATTTTGTCCAAAATTTGATAGAAATCCACAAATTATGTGCAAAGATCACATACCAAATTTTATCCCCGTAGCTCTCATAGTTTTCGAGTTCACAGACAGACAGACATAATTCCAAAATTGTGTTTTTCGGACTCGGAGAGGTCTAAAACGTGAAGATTCGTCAAAATCTCGAGTTCGAATTTTTTGACGATTACAATATTTTCTCTTTGTATACTTCGTATACGAGAAAGTAAAAAGGGTTTGAAGTCTACAACGTGCAGATTCATCAAATATCTAGGTTACTATGCCTTCTCTTTCTATAGTTAGTATACAAGAAAATAAAAGTAAATAAATCCATGCTACGACGACCAAAAAAAAAACAACTTTCCAGTGTAGTTAATGTGGGATTTAAGGAAATAATATTGAATGTAATAATATTGAAAATACTGTAAAACACCTTTCAACTATCATTCAAGGGGGCTCACTTAAAATGAAGTATTTATTTATACTTCATTTCTTACTTCATTTAATTTCAGCTTAAAGTCGTATAATCAAAATTTTAATAAACACTTTTCATTATTATAAATTTAATGCTACTAATGCAAATTCATTTGAAAGGAATAATTTGAAAGCTTTTTACTTTCTCGTCTACGAAGTATACAAAGAGAAAGTATTGTAATCGTCAAAAAATTCGAACTCGAGATTTTGACGAATCTCCACGTTTTAGACCTCTCCGAGTCCGAAAAACACAATTTTGGAATTATGTCTGTCTGTCTGTGAACTCGAAAACTAAGAGAGCTACGGGGATAAAATTTGGTATGTGATCTTTGCACATAATTTGTGGATTTCTATCAAATTTTGGACAAAATCCGTTTAAGGGTTGATGGTCTGTCGAACTGTATAATCGCATACTTTTAAAAATTATATCTCCTAAACTCTTTGGCTTAGATAAATAAAAATTGGAATGATGGTAGCTAACATTAATTGTAGATCTGCGCCCAAATTTCGCTTCAATCGGTTAAGAAAAAGGCGTTCAAATTGCATAATTAATTTTTCTAATCTGATTCTCCATACGCATGCGTACTGGTAGCGATCTCTGTGCACGCGGAAGGATTACGTCACCTTTTCCTTGTTTTACTTGCGTACTGGAAGCAAGCTCTGCGCATGTGCAAGCTATTCTGCGATAAAGGAACTAGGTCATTTGCTCCTGTTTTCTTCTCCGCACGCTGAGTTTGCATTGCTAGAATTTGATAAAAAAAAAATAAATATTGCTAAGTTTTAATACATACGCATCTCTTGGAATATGATTCTTCATCTAAATATTTTACTATCACTATAATCTACAATGAAAAACCTTCTGATAGTCATTGCATTATGGGTTACAGTTGGTTCGAATTTTTTATCCACGCAGGGGGAAAGGAAATGACAAATATTTGAGAAGTATACGAGAAAGTTTAGGGGAGGCCACTCCCGCTGGTTTAATATCGTACTAGTATAATACTGCATAGTATTGAAAACAATATTGAAATTTTAAAATGAAATATTTACCACAAAAGCGAGAAAATCATTCATACCTTTATTGCATATTTTGAGTACTAATAATACATTTCTTATTTTATGCTTTTTGTGCACATGCACGTAAACGCTTCAATACCAAAATCGTAATCTATACTTATAAAAGGAAGTGTTTGCGTCCGTGCTTGCTTGAGCGCGATATCCAGACGAATCTATAGCACACACAGTCACGAAATTTGGCACACATGTAGTCGTAAAGGTGACTCAATGCACCTCGAAACAGGAATATTAAAATTCAATCTAAAAAATTTTTTATTTAATGTTTTGTGTTGTTTTGGATCATTTTTGACACGTTTAGGGCTGTAGTATCTTTTTTAATGATCGCTGACAAACATTCAATGCACCATCGGATAGAACAAACAATTTTCGTTCTAATGAAATTTGTTTTGAGCTTCAAACGTAATTTACTGAATTTTAAGAAATTTTTAAAAAATAGTCAGTTTTGCCATGAAAATTTTATTTTTGTTTTTAAATTTTCTGCATCCGACGTTCTAATAACACTATTATTTTCATTTTTTTTTCAGCTTATAAATGGAACGGTTCTGTCGTAGTTACAACAAGAACGTTTAAAACATCTTTTCCCGTTTTTTTAATTAATTTTTCCCTAGTTAGTTGAAAGATATTTTTCTCTACCGAGATCCCTCCCGCGGAACTTTTCCGGAACGTTGTAGGCAATTTCATTGGCTGACGGTGCAGAACGCAGGATATGTCATAACCTGCAAGTGCATGACTTCGATTATTATTTTCGGCAGTGTCTTAACGTGTTTATGTCTCGCATATTGTGCTTGCTGTATAATGATCAGTTTCACGTTGCAATTTTTTAATATTGTTTCGGATTAACGTACTCTGTATTGTTTTTCTACAGTTGAAATGTCATTATCGCGAAGAAAAATAAGCGGGAAAATCAATAATGTGTATCTTGGGTTTTGTTTCATGAACTTTTACATGTCACTGTGGGCGGTTTTTTTTTCTCTCTTTTTTTCATTTTGTTGAAGTCCTGATTCCACGGGCAACGCCGTGCGCGTACTGCTAATCTTTAATAATCTTAATATAATATGAACGGAGAAATAATGACTGAAGCAGAAAAGTTGCGAATTTTTAAAAGGGGGGGGGAGGAAACGCCGTTAACCGAAGCTTAGCGTCGTATAAACGAAGAACTTTATCATTACAATGAATGGGATTGAATCTGGACTGTGATGAAACGACGCATAAGTGAGACAGATTGAATCTGGACTGTGATGAAACGACGCATAAGTGAGACACGTGCAAACGGTGCTTTTCTGTAGTTGGAAAATATTAATTGGTTCAGATTCTCAGCCGGAGTTAAGAGATGGCAAATCTTCTCCTTACGGCTGGAAAGGTTTCAATAATCTGGTCCAAGATGTCTTGGGGCCTTTTTGTGGAGCTGACAACTGCTGATTCACTTGCAGGGAGTTCTCAAAGAGGTTCATCTATACTTATAAAAGACAGTGTGGGCATTTGTGTGATGTCCAGACGAATCTATCGCACTTACAGCCGTGAAATTTGGCGCACAGGTAGACGTGATGGTGACTCAATGCACCTCGAAGCCAGAATTTTAAAATTTAGTCTAGAAAATTTTTTATTTAATGTTTTGTGTTGTTTTGGGTCATTTTTGGCACGTTTACGACTATAGTATCTTCTCTAATGATTGTTGAAAAACAATTAATAGAGCAAACAATTTTCGTTCTAATGAAGTTTGTTTTGAAATAAACTTAACTAGGAATGGGAAAAACCTACCGGTTTAAGCAGAAAACCGGGTTTTTTGTTTCGGTTAACCGGTTTTTTCGGTTATTTTTTGCCCCGATTTAAACCGGTTATATTTTTAAATCCAAAAACCGGGTCGAAAGATAGACTCGATTTTAGGTTCGACTAAACCAAAATTTACCAAGTTATAAAGATTGGAAATTTCATCCTCTTAGGCCAATCACCGACAACCGCTTCCTCGAGGCGTCTGTCGGTTGGCGGATGACTGAAAGAGTCTTTGCGAATAGATAAATATTGGCCAATGGATTCATTTCCTGCAAAAACAATACTAATAAAAAATTTTGTTTGCAAACGGCGTCTGTTTTCTGTAGCCAAAAATATTTATCTTTAGTCGGAAGTTCTGATTCGTCCGAAAGATCAGTATCTACGTCGAATGATGTCGTTTCCGATGAGAGGTGTCGACTCACGGATCAACACGGAGTCTTTATGAGCAGATTAGATTATAAATATTCGCCAACGAATTCATTTCTTGTGAAAATAATGTTAATAAAAATGTTATCTATAATACTTGCTTATTGCAATAATTACTCATTTATTATTGCATATTGTATTAATTACTTATTTATAATCATTACTTATTACATTAATTAATTATTGTATTAATACTTACTTATTGTATAATATTAATAATAAAAAAATTCTGCCCACAAATGTTGCTTTAAAAAAAAAAAAAACGAAAACCGGTTTTTTTCAAAACCGGTTATTTTGAGCGGTTTTAAACGTCAGGTACAACCGGAGGCGAAAAAACCGGTTTAACTGAAAACCGATTGTTTTTTTCAATAACTACCAATCCTAAACTTCAGATTTTTAAAAGTTAATAATTTTTAATTTTTTCGGCGATGAATTAAAATTAAGACTTTGCTTTATTGGCCCGCTTTCGTTTCAGCGAAAAACCTTTCGTATTCTGATCGCTTATTTTTTACAGCAAGAAAGGTCTCCTTATTTCACTCTCTGAGGAAAAATCACTAAAATTATTTTTAAATAAAAAAGAATTACATTGGTTCTAGAGGATTTCTTGTCCGAAATATTCTTTATACGTAAACTGCATATTTGGCTCGCCTAGAGAGACAAACAACTCAGCGACAATAAACAATTAATATTTGTACAAACCTATACCAGATCAACTAAACAGTTCTCCCCAACTTTCTCATAAACTTACAAATACTGCCAATTTTGTGTTCAGCTTCGTAGTATACTGAAGGGAACGAGTATACATTTTAAACCGTTTTCCTTTCAGCGATTGTGTCTAAAATATAAATCTGTAAGTTTTGCGTCAAGACCGTACGCAAAATTTTATTTATCTAATTTGTGTTTCGGAGTTATAGTGTTCATAAACACACGGACAGATAAACTAACAAGCACTCTACACTTTGACTGATTTAGTTTAAAATTAGAGCTAGATCTTCAATTCTAGAAATAAAACCGAATGACAAATTTCACCTAGATCGTTGCGTTTTCATGTTCACATGTACGGTCAGACGGACTTCCCGAGGTACTTTTCCGTTTGCCGGGCGCAAGCGAAAAATCGCCAAATAATGTAGAATTCCGCCAAATTTCTTACAACCATTCTCTTGGCGACTTGGCTCGCGTTTGGT
>BGPR01052900.1:0-10515 GCA_013235015.1 Araneus ventricosus | reverse complement strand
TTAATGAACAATTCAGACAATAAACACTTTTGCTAAAGATTTTTTTTTTATATTCGGACAGCAAACGTTTCACAGAACAAACGAAGAAATAATGAGCCTGCGCCTAACACTTGTTGGACTGCATTCAAGGAGCAGCGACGAACTCACCAGGCAAACAGTTGATAATTGAAAATGAGAACTTTTATACATCTATAAACAGTTTAAAGGAACGAAATTCTGGCAATTGCGTATATAATTTTTCTGGGTATTGCATACTAAATTTCTGAATTTTTGTAAGTGCTTTTCTAATTTTTTAAATTAAAAAATGATAATATTCTGAATCTTTAGAATTGTATTTACTGTAGAAACCCAACAAGATATATTTATTATAGTTACAAAATATTATATGCATTGTAAAAAAATTATGCCCATAAAAAAGTTTTGGTAAATCGATAATTGGGTAACAAATAATTTGGATAACAAATAATATCTTAGAGATAATTATGCCAATTAACCTATTCTCAACTGTATTTTTTTGTATAATTCTATCTTGATTAATTTAAATAAGTTGCGATTTTTTTTCTTATATTGTAGGTTAAATCTACATATCTAATAATTTTGATTCAAAGTCATTAAGCTCTATTCAATGAGTTTTCAAACTGCAAACAGCATATTTCTGATATGTAATTGAATTTTTATAATCTGAAGAATTTTTTCTTTGCAAATCTTGCACCAATAAATGTAGATTTATTCTGACACTTAGGAATTAAACAAGAAATATACCAGTTTTCAGCTTGAAACCATTTGGAGGGTTAAAAATTTAATTAAAAACAAAATATTCATGTTAGTGAAAAAAAAAATGACGCAAAGAATTTTTTAAAAATAAAGATTTTAAATGCATTTCATTTCAATAAAACATTTACAATTTTTTTTGCTACAATTAAATAAATGGTGTTCAGAATTGAAAAAAAGAAATAATATGCATGGATACTTACAACAGGATTCTTTGACGTCACATTTTTCAGATTATTACCGATAAATATATATTCTTTATTGATTCCATCAGAAACGATCAAAGTAAAGCTGTCATTTACACTTTCAGAACCATCATGGAAGTAACTTATTCTACCATGTTTAATGTCATATAAGGAGAATACTTGAGATATTGAGGTATTTGCATTTTTCAAAATACCATGCTGAGGTGGTTTGAGTATTTTAATTATTACATCTTGATCCTAAAGTATGGAAAAAAAGAGTACTAAATATTGATAAAAATTAACTAAGGATTGGATACTATATATAAAATTTGAAGCTAAAATTTTCATTAAACCACACTTTAAAAAATGTGGCTAATATATCAAGGAAATGAATTTTTTACTTTCTCGTATACGAAATATACAAAGAGAAAATATTGTAATCGTCAAAAAATTCGAACTCGAGATTTTGATGAATCTGCACTTTTTAGACCTCCCCGAGTCCGAAAAACACATTTTTGGAATTATGTCTACCTGAGAACACGATAACTCGAAAGCTATTAGAGCTGAAATGAAATTTGATATATGGCCTTTATACCATATTAGTGGATTTCTATCAAATTTGGACAAAATCCGTCCAAGGGAAGTCTGTCTGTCAGTCCGTGTTGATGTGAACACGATAACTCAAAAACTTAAATAACTAGATATATAAAATTTGATACACATTTTTATTATCAAAATTAAGATCTATGTCGAATTTTGGTTCCAATCGATTGAAAAAAAGGCATTCAGATTGCATATTTGATTTTCTTCATCATATTATGACGTAAAAAACTCCTCGCTATATTATGTATTGCTGTATTTTACTCCCACTTGTATTGATGCCCTTTCGTGTTGCCGTCTTCTATGAAGATAATAAAATAATCGGACTTCTCGTGGCTTTCCGGACCTTCTTGGAGGTCCGCAGTTTTTATGCGGGGGGGGGGGGGGGGGATGACCGGTTTGTTTATGAATATGCTTGAAAGTCTAGGGGAGAACACTCCTGCTGGTTTTAACTTTCAATAATTAATTTTTAAATTATTGTCTACTGAAATAATAATTTTATAACCAATATAATCAAATAATACACATAATCTGTAGGATGTTTCATATTAAATTGAATTCGTTGTGAAATCTACTTAAGAGAGAAAAAAAGCAGTTCCTTGAAGTCATTAAAAAACGACGTATGCGTTAGGATTATTATCTTTTATACCGTTTCAAGATGAGGGCGTTTTAATGGTTCCATTTCACGTAATGTTCAGCTTTTTTCATCGATTTTAATCTGACGGAAATCTTTAATAAAACCTCCAAAAAATACTAATAATAGCAAATAATATTTAATTGTAATTTTGTTTATACTCACAAATGAAGACATCTATCAATTTGTAATTTTGTTAATGCTGAAAAAAGCGGAGAACTGACATTCGGAAAAAAGGCTAAACATTTAAATACTGCAATATATATATATATATATATATATATATATATATATATATATATATATATATATATATATTTGGATGCGAGATCTACTTCTTGCAGAATTATTAGTATATTATTCTATATAATGCTTCCCGGTTTATGTCAATAATTAGCGTGACAATATTGTCATTTATATTTTCAAATCCACTATGCATCAATTATTATCAATTTACCCTCTCAATAATTCATAAATAAAAATATCACAGTGACTTGATTAGATTTCTAATCTACTAAATGATATCTTATATAATCAAAATAATAGACAGTTTTCATTTAACTATTCATACCTGTGTATCTTTATCAAAAATGTCAATTTCAAATTCAGTAATCACTTTTTCTTCACCTTCTTTAATTTTCAAAGGACTCAGCTTTACTATTGGTAAGGAATCGTACACAGAAGAAATATTTATGTAAAATGTTTGTAAAACCTGAAAAAATTAATACAATATTATTTATTTTTGCAGTTTTTTATCAATGTATAATAATATTATTAATATTAAAACAAGAAATAATTAATTAAATTTTATGAAACGTAGATATTATAACGAAGAGCTTATTATATAAAAGATGCGCAGATGGGTTCCAAGAAAATAAGGTCTTTAACATAAAAATGTACGTAAAAGTTGCTAAAATTTTTTTAAATAATCCAACTAACCTTCCCCAAAATATTTTAATAAATATAAAAGCACTAATATTTTTTAAATATAAAGATCCAAAATCTATTTTTCATATATAATACAGAATTAGGAAAAAATATATGTAGTAAGAATAAAAGTAATTTTAGTAGTATATTGTGTAATTTATTATATAAAATTCAGCAATGTATCTCCATAACATAGACAATTTAAAAACTTCCGATTTCTTGCATCAAAACACTTTGAATTAATTTTTCAAACACTATTAAAAACCCTTTTAAGCATGCGTTCTGTAAAAGCATTAACTGATTTTTAGCACTTACATAGTTCAGGTTAATCCTTGAGTTCCTAACCAAAAATTGGAATTTATTTTTAAAAAAATATTTAGGATATACTACTATAATTTTAAATTTTTCTTAGAGATACAGTGAAACTTCTCTACCGCGACCACACTCCGTTTCCAGAAAAATTGAACACTCAAAAGGGTGGCTGTTCTAAAGATGTTTCATGTTTGGAAGTACAGAATCCACATTTAAATGAGGTGTAATTCGTTATTTCTAATAAACCTAATTTTAAGAATCATCTAAAGTACTTCGAAAGTTTCTAGTCTTTCTAGTTTTGAAAAAAAGACACAATTTGCGTTTGCTTGGATCTTTCAGCTTTTTTGAAGGTAATTTTTTTTTATTTGAAAAAAAACTCCCTCTAATCGTTTTATCGGTAGTTGTTGAAGAATGGACAATAATATCCATTTTCCAAAAGTCTGTTAAGCTGAGAATTTCATTTGGTTGATGGCCGAAACCCATATCAGCAACTTCTTTAACAGAGTCAGAATTAGCTCCTGAAAGGAACAAATGAACTCTTGAATGTCCAACCCCGGTAGAGGCAGAAGTTCACTTTTCTCTCCATATTGAGAAATTAATGATTAATTTCGATTTAATTTCCGGTGTTGTTTTTAAGTGCATGAATTCTTTTTTGTTCCTCCCCTTTTCTCTTAATAAAAGATCCAATGTCAGAGAGATGAACGGAATGTACTTCAATGAAGTTGAACGGGTGACCAACATGGCAGCTCAGAGGGGTTTAAGTGGCTGTTAACAGAAGTTATCTTAATATTATGTCTATGAGATAAAAATTCCGTGCTAAACAAAACTGGCTGCAAAGAAGGGTGGCCGCCAAGTAGGAGCCTAGAGACGCCTTATTGTAATTTTGAAAAATAGCTTTAAGCAAGGAAAGAAGATTTAGGTGAGAAATTAAATTTTAAATTGAATTAATTTTATGTTATTCTATCAGTTGATTGGGAGTTTTCCTATAAATAAGTATATTATATTTCCTGGAAATATAATATACTTAAAATTTATTATGACTAGAATGATATAATTTTTCATATTCTATATATAAAAGAAATAAATCAATGCTTTAAAGCAATACACAGCATACAAATAAAATCTGAGGAATCACTCAATTATATTGCTATACTGCTTATCGCACACACAGACACTCAACTAAATGATGAAATATGAGTGTAATATCTTACTGAATTACAATAAATTTTTGAGTAGTAACTCTAATAGAAAGTTTATTATAAAAATGTCTCATGTCGATAATAATATTTTTTAAAAAAAGCGTACTTACAGAGTTTCTTCCATCTGAAACGTTGAAGGTGAAGCTATCCAACGGATTTGAGGTGAGAGATGAGTGAATGTAACAGACTTCACCAGCCTTTAGATCAGACATGAGAAAAGTATTTAAAGGCAGGGTTTTCGTGTGTTTGTGTTCTAAGTAACCGAGCGAAGGTGGTAACACGATCGAGAAAGCTAAATCTAATGTTTTCTCATGTTCATCTATTGCAGCTAACATTTCTGCAGTAATGCATCCATGACCTTTTTCATTCACTTTTAAACCAGAGTTTCGAGTAATAATTGGTGGGAAAATGTCCTCTGAGAAAAGAAAAATCTTATTTTAGAACAAAAGAGCAAAAAAGAAAGAAGAAAAGATAGCTGAAATTAGATTTGAGAGGTGCGTCAATCAAAATAATAAACACTCCATAACTTAAATACAATTTTAAGCGTAACATATTCGCATAACACTTAACTCATGTAACATATTCATATTAACAGCATAACATATTCACATAAACACAAATGAAAATTTATACAACAAAAATGATTAAAACTTGCTTCTTTAAATTCCAGTAAAATCAGTTTTATTGATTCATTAGTTAAAAAATCCATTTCGAAATTTAAGAAGAAAATTTATCCTAATAAAATGGCTTGTTTAATTAGATAATATTCTAATAAAAATCTTAAAATTTTGTTCTTCAACTCATGACATTCGAAGCAGAAGTGCGATGTGTCGCGTGGGGTTTCTTTCTCGCACACACTCTTCAACATTTAAGTCAATGATATTCCTAAGACTCCATACTGCCTATTAGCAATCTTTGCTGATGATACGGCAGTCACAACTAAACACTTCAACCCACGATCAGTCATGGAAACGTTACAAACAGTGGTGCAGTCGCAAATTAAGCCCGGGACGCTCTAGCCTGGGTGAAAAACAGTGGTGTAGTGGAAGCGGAGCGCCGTTTCGGAACTGCTTTTTTTACGAGAAATAAATAAGAGAAAATTGTGAAAGCGCCCTTGAAACAGAGCGATTTTTGTCATTTTTAGGTAGATTCCTTATAGGAACTCTACCTATTGCAATGGTTCTCATGACACGACTTTCGGAAAATTTTTGCAGATCTTCACCGATCATGACCCCTAGAACCCAAAACCACCCTTCGTTAAAAAGTTTATATATATATATATATATATATATATATATATATATATATATATATGTATAACGCTTTTTCCCATGTTATCTTGTGAACACGATAACTGGAGTAATTTTGATGTAACTTTAACCAGCTTGGGATATGTTGTAAGGATAGTGAAAATCTCGGTCGAGTTCGTAAATGGGCTATCCAGCTCAAAGGGGGTGGAAATGGTGGGGGGTGGAAATTTTCATTTTCCCATAATTTCTTTATAAATGAAAATAGAATGAAAATTCAAATTAGTAGAATTATTGCCTTTTCATAACGAACAATTTTTGAATTTAAACTTTTTCGATAGCTACAATTCCTTAGAAGTTATGAGCTGAAAAGTGATTTTCCCACCCTTCCCCTCCTCTCCCCCTAACTTAAAGTACGCTTTAACCTAAGCATGTTACCCCTTGTTGGAAAGCTCTCGTCATTTGCAGTTTCTTCCACCCTCTTTCATTCTTGTAGCTCCAATACTTATGAGAATAGAGGGCAAAATGTTCTTTTCCTTATTATTAGTAGTAGAGAAGTATATTTATAACGCTTTGGCCCGTGTTATTTCGTAAACACGATAACTAGAGGAATTTTGATTAGATTTTAACTGGCGACGGATATATTGTAAGGACGGTGAAAATCTCGGCCGAGTTCGCAGATGGGCTAACCAGTTCAAAGGGGGTGGAAACGGTGGGGGACTGAAAATTATATATTCCCATAATTCCCTTACGATTCAAGATCGAAAGAAAATTCAAATTAGGCGAATTATTGCCTTATCACAAAAAACAACTTTTGTATTGAAACTTTTTTGATAGCCACAATTTCTTAGAAGTTATGAGCTAAAAAGCCATTTTCAATCCCCTCCTCAACTTATCATTTCCCCATAGCTCTGTTACGACTAAAGATAGAAAAAATTTTCAATTAAGCGAATTATCACCTTATGATAACTAACAACTTTTATACTAAAAGTTTTTTGTCTGCTAGAATTGCTTATAAGTTATGCGGTGAAAAGCGATATTCAATCCCCCCCTCAATTTATCATTTCCCCATGGCTTCGTTAAGATTGAAGATAAAAAGAAAATTTCAATTGGGGAATTATCACCTTATCACAACAAACTACTTTTATATTGAAAGTTTTTGACAGCAAGAATTACTTAGAAGTTATGAGTTCCCATCAACCGCATTCACTTTCACTTTTTATACGGTATAATATATAATTAATTTATGACTAATTAATTTATAGTTAATATCTTTGTTAAATTTTGTAAATTATAACTGTTAATTGATATACCTGGCTTTGCTCCGGATTAAAATGTTTTCATGTTTAATATTTTCAATGTAAAAATTACTATTGTATAAATATTATAATACACAAATTCCTTTTCTGATCTAAAACGCTTTCAATTAAAATGAGAATATCAATTGAACCAGACGATTTTTAAAAACATCCGTTTTCTTCATACGTTATTATTTGTTATATAGGTACTTCAAATTTTGTTAACAATTACTAAAGTCAATGAAAGGTTTTAATGAATATTTTGAAACAATTAAATTAACTATTTAATTATTCATTAATTTAAAGCGTGAAAATAAATCAATAGCTGGTCCCGATATAAATTGTTAAATCGTCTACTTTTAAAATTTTCTTTTAGTATTCTTCTTTCTGGAAACAGTTATTTTTGATCAACAAGAATATTGTTACGAATTCAGTTTAAAATTAATTTTGAAAAAAATATTAAAATGAGAGAAACAAATTTATGGAAATGAAAGACATCGCGGAAAAACGCCTTGCATAATTTTTAATTAAGTGAAATTTTAAGCATCTTTTAGGCTTTGAAAAGTTGAAGGTGACCTTTCTCTTTTCTTAAATAAAAAGTTTAATTGAAATCAGTCCAGTGGTTTAGGAGAAGATGTGGAACATACATACATAGCCACAGTGACTTTTATTAAATTAATATAATTATTAGATAATTATAAGATAAAGATTACTGGCATATAGTATGAGCCATGAAAAAGGTTTTAATGAAGTTTTGTAACAATTAATTTTTAACTTTAATTAAGAAAATAGTTAATTTTAATTAATCAAATAATTTTAATACTTAATTTGATAATAGGTTTTTTGCCAGAATACTTTAATTTGATATTTAACTAAACATGGCGGGACCATGATTTGTTTAATAAAATCAATATAAAGTAGCTAAAAACGATAGATATTTAAATAAGAGTTTCTTTTATCCTTTTTACTATTGAAAAATATCTCCTTAACTTTAAAATTGTTTGGGATTTTCTGCTTGAGTATTTGGTTTTAACCGTCGATGGAGATTTAAATTTACGGTTCAAATTGGCTGCATTCATATCCTATGCTTTAAACACACGTATTAAATTTTCCAGTCACAATGTTTAATAATTTTTATTCTCTTATATGTTAAGAATTTAGTGACTATTATCTCTGTAACCAGGGAGTTCTCTAAATGAGCCCATTTTAGTAGTATTTAAGTGTTTATGTCATGTGATTTTACCATATGACAAAGTAATGTTCGCACAATTATATTGTAACCTAGATTAAATAAATTAATTTTTAAATCTAGAGTCTTTCTTCATTCGTGACAAGAGTCAATTTCTTGTTACTGTTTCAGATAGGCTGGCTTAATGTTATCTAGGAGATATTTGCATTGCTGAGATGTTTATTTCTTTATGACTCCTACCTGTTGAATGATTATGTGTTGAGATATAAAAAAATTGACCAATGTACTGACCGATAAATCTATCATAACTTTTTGGAATGAAAAATGGAATGATAAAACCATGATATAGGGAAAAAATTAAATGTCATGAAAACAGAATCACAGCGTAAATACTGCAATGTGTGGAAACAATAAAGTCATTGGCTATGTCTGTATGGATCAATATGTAATATTTCATTACTTTTGTAACATTAACGTAAAGGAATCTACCTTTGCCTTCAAGCTTGCCGAAAAGGGATTTTTTAGAGTGTTCTGGCACTGCTTTTAGAGTGTCTCGGCACTGCTTATTTTGTGACTACATCACTGGTGAAAAAGATCGTGCTGTTTAAAGAAGGTTTTAACAATCTTTTCTTATTTACTTCTCGGGGAAAAAGAAGTGCAGGAGCGGCGTTTCGGTGCGTCCCGGCTCCACTACATCCTTGGTTATAAAACTATGTATCCCAGTTACAATGTCTGGTTTAGTGACTGGCGAATCGAAGTTGATCTAAATAAATGCACGTGCCCCATTTTTAATAAAAAAATGCCTTGGCGTATAATAAAAGCCGTGGCTATCAAATCCAAATTTTCGGCCATCCCATAGGTCTCTGAATATAAGTACCTGGGGGTTATTACTAGACTCTAAATGAAGCTTTGATGTTCTCATCAAAGGGGCCATCAAAAAAACCAAAGTGACAAGGATTCACATAAGTTAGCTTATGGCCCCAAAAAAGCAAATTAACAATCAAACACAAATTTTTCAATATAAATCTATCATTAGATCAGCTTTGTTCTATAACTCCCCCATTTGGCGATCAGTAGCCATTACGACACTAAGAAATTGCAAGTTTCCCAAAATAAGCATTTGATGCACATCACAAATGCTCCATGGTAGGTTAGACGAAAGGTCTTACTTAATGACTTAAAAATTAAACCTTTTTCTTTTACTACATCAAAGATATTTCGGCCATGTTTTTTCAAAAAAATATATTATATTCGCAACGAATTTCTCATGATCTCCTAGCCTATGATTCTGCTATTTTCAGTTCCAAAAAGAAGACTCGTGTCTAATTGAATCGCCCTTTTGATCATTTTCCTTCAGTTAACAGAAGATGCGTCGATTCGTAATTGATGTTGAAAATCTAAGCCATTGAAATGTTCTCGAATTTCCCAGTCATTTCTAAAGCGTGCTGAGTCGTGCACAAATTAGTTTGCGTGAACCCTTAATTACTACTAAAACTGCCCATTAATTTTTTATTTCTTCTTAAAATAATTCTTTCTTTGGTATCGCAGCACGCAATATTTTCCCCCCTAACCAACACAGTTCCTCTTTTACTTGAATCAAATCGTTACAATTTATTGCATTTCTTCAGTTCTCTCTTATAACTATATTAAAAACTCTTCTTATAAGGAAATGTTCCTAATAACTTTAATTAAACTCCTTGTCTCTCTGTCAACCATGTAAAATAATTAAATTCAATTTCATTACGATGTGGAGGTGCAAGATCTCTTGAAATCAGCAGAACTTCATTGCTCAGTATCTTCAACTTACAAGCAAGTAGAAAAACCAGTGTAGAAAAGATTTCAGACAAGAGGACCTTTGTTCAAGAGAATGAGACAGCGTGTGATCAGATTGTGAGTTTATGGTTTTGCATAAAAAGTTTTGTAGTTTTTAATATCCTATAAAAAAATTTTTATTGAAGAATATCCAGAAATCCTTCACTTCATTCTTGGCTGTGAATGTCCAGAAATCCTTCACTTCATTCTTGGCTGTGAATATCCAGAAATCCTTCACTTCATTCTTGGCTGTGAATATCCAGAAATCCTTCACTTCATTCTTGGCTGTGAATATCCAGAAATCCTTCACTTCATTCTTGGCTGTGAATATCCAGAAATCC
>BGPR01052898.1:0-10516 GCA_013235015.1 Araneus ventricosus | reverse complement strand
ACAATTTATTCAGAAGCGAAAAGACCCTTTCTACAGGTGCATTTAGGCACAGGTGTAGGCTAGTGTCAAATACAGGATTATGGTCACGGGAGGGCTCAGGTCATAAAAATTTTGTATCGTGGCTTATGGGAAGTCAAAAAATTTTAACTTTACTCATCTGACAATAAGAATCTCAAAAGAAACTACAATACATTCGATAATTTAATAAAAACACAATGAAATAACTAACCAAAAAATATTTTCGACCGCGTAAAGTACCAGTGGAAAGACTACAAAAGCAGGAAAATTTTCGAGCCTGTCAATGTTGCCACGTTTTATTTTTAAAAAAGATTTAATAACAAACAGGTGTAGTGATATGAAAAATAATCAAAAATTTTTTGGGGGGTGCAGCCCCATGGCAACACCCCCTGGATTCGCCACTGTCAATAATTATGCGAAAATTCGTACGATACAAATTATTGGTGTAACATTGTTTGAACAATGCTCCGTCATCACACTAGACATCACACATACTAGACACTACCATCGAATTTTTATTATTTTTTGCGCCTGTTTTTAAAATTGTTACATTGTGTTTCTGTTTCAGAAAACGGGACATTTCGGCGTCCCAAAACTGCGCTTGGGGACATGACAGCGGTACAGGCTGCGTTTCTGTTTCTGAAGACGGGACATATCGGAGTAACGAAGCTGTTCTCGGGAACATGACAGCAGGATAGGCTAAATAAAAACGAAACTCTCCGGTTCAAAACGGGACGTATAGTCACATTTGTCATGCAGTCACTCAAATGCCTGGCTGCACGAGTGTGAAGAGTGCTGCAAAGGTTTTGCAATCGCGACCTTTCTCATCCAGCATAAAACCAAATATTCCGTTGAAAGACATTACAAATGCGATATTTGTCATTCCAACTTCAAAATGATCTTGCTTCTCACATGAATATAAATGATGAGCAGAAATCTTTTTCATGTGAACAGTCCGATAAAATTTTTCCAGCAGAAATCGGTCTCAATACCCACATGGCAAAACATTCGCAGCAGAGAGATTTCGAATGCAGCCGCTGTCCTGCTGCTCTTAAGCATATTTCCAGTTTATATAGGTATAAAAAGAAGCACGATGAACTCTCTAATAACGCTTAGCCAGAAACAATAGGAATTTGGTAGCTCTTCATCACGATCATAGCAAGCACATACTATCATTTTCTGTTAAAAAAATGTAATTGCATCACAAGTCAACAATCATTACTTTGACAAAATAACTCATTGAAATAAATATTTCCGTTTGCTTTATTCTACTATTCTCTTGATGTCTCGGATATGAAAAGAAGAGAGAATAAAGTCAAAGGATTTTAAGCTAAGACGAGGGCTTTAACTAAAATACACCGCAATTTATAATGAGTAGTTTGACAAATTAAAATTTAACTTAAGTGTGATTTGGTAAAGGACTGTGTTCATTAATCCTCCTTATGTTGATTTTATTCTACAGGAGGAAAAATAGGTAGCCATAAATTGTTTAAACAGCTTCAAGGAAGCGAGAATGAATTTCATTGATAATCTTACTAATATTCTCATTTTCCTTTTCTGTTGTACAACTTTTAAACGTGATTATCAATTTTCTGATTAGTTTCAAAAGCTGAACGTGAGATTGCTACGCGATTATGTTTAATGATTGATTTCCACATTTAAGACATTTTAACTGTACATTCCACTTTCACCTTTTATAAAGCTGTGGTAAAGATACTTACCACACACACAAACACACCAAAATCATTAATTTTCAAATGCATTTTTTTAGGTTGGCATAAGTTCTCGCCAATGTTTTCGATGAAATGAAAACTGAGATGTTCCAGTTTCATTTCTCAAACAATAAACAAGTGTCTGGACTTGATAATTAATTATCAATTAGCAAAATCATATAACAAAAATGAATGTCAGCGAATAAGCTAAAAGAATTTCTTTTCTTAAATGAATCTCAATCCCAAAGCAATTTTACTATAATACTACTAGAAAAAAGTGACTCTTTAAATGGTTAATGAATTGTATATTAATTCATTGCTTTCTCGTCACTGAGAATTGAATGAATAGAAGACACTAGAGATACTAGAACTACCAGGAACAAGTCACAGCGAAATTTTGTTGGTCAGTAGGATTTAATATTTTAATGATAATTTGGAGTTTTGTTTCATTTTTTCCCTCAAAGAATGTTTTTCATCACATCAAAGAGAGATAAAAGTCCATGCGGTACATTTGTTATAAGCATTTATACATTTTTTAAAAAACAGATTTTTAAAAATATATTAATAATATCTGATTTAGAAAGATGTTTTTTGTTAATCAAATGAATAATGAAACTATGTTTTGAATCAATATCAGGTTGCAAATTTATCTTTCTTTATGTATGCACCTTTTAATGTATCTGGCTACGTTCGGGGATGACTTTTTTAAAAAGCTCTTTCATGAACAATTTTTTTATTTTTTTCTTCAAGGTGATACAAAACAATGAATAAAATCAGTCAGTAAATTTTGTATCACTTGAGATTCAGTAAAATGGGATAATTTAGGTAAAAAAAAAGTTGAAAATTAGAGTAAAAAGCAAACCACACTAGCAAAAATTCTAATCCGCATATTCGAATTCTTTCTCTCCACAACAGAATTGCAGCTATGTTGAAGGTAATGAACTAGGGTCTAAGATATATTTGCATTTACAGGAACGTTGTGGCAAGTCGAGCTTTCTCTTATTTAAAATTTTAAAAATAGCCAACATTAAGCAGCTCTAAATGTAAAACAATTGATTTCAAACTACCCAGATAGCACGTAAGTTTGCAGCTAGTTTGATTTTGACTTGTCATGGCAAAATTTGACGCGTCAAACTTGAATCGAACTTGTAGCAAGTTCGATGTAACAAGTAGCGCCACCTCTTTGCAAATCAAACTTGCTGCAATTTTGCAAAACAAGCTTCCTGCAAAGATAGCACAATAAAGAGATAATTATCTTTGTCTCTGTTTTAAAAAACATCCGATTTTTAATAGCATCTCCTAGACCGTAATTCTTTTTTATTAATTCAATAAATCAATGATAATTTGTGAAAAAAATAACTTTTTTATAAAAAAATTTTTTGAAACATTTTCCATCTTTTTACTAAATATATCACTCTCACTTTAAAGAAAACTATGTCGCCTTTTTCCTAATGTTGAAATTTTAACGTTTATAAACAAAATTAAATCTAAAAAACAGTCAGTGTTTGTTGAACAATAATAACTAGACTTTTTGTCCCATTTTAATGTAATTACTTTTAACTCTAATTTCATAATTTATTCTACTAGCAAAAAGTAGTTATTAGCGAAAATCGCTGTCTCTTTGACTTCAAATCATATTCTCAACTAAAAAAATTAATGAAATCCAGAAAATAGTTAAAAATAAATCGTATACGAATCGAATCGAACGATGTCTTAGCGAAATCTATCTTCTACTCACAGAGTTCAACTGGCTCAATGGTAGCGTCTCTGCTTCGGAACCGGGAGGTCGCGAGTTCTATCCCAGGTTGTGTGCGTGTTCTGTTTTTGCTATAATTTGCAATGAGTTTGACACGGCAAACTTGCTGCAAGTTCGTTTCATGGTGATTTCGGAGCTTTCGTTAACTTGCTGCAAACTTGCACTCTTGTCATGACAAATTTGTGGCAAGCTTGCTGCAAACTAAAATTGCTATCTGGGTATTTCCCTCGTTCATTGTCCTTATGCCAATTAAGGCACCGTGTATTCAAAATTTCAAATAAATATTTTCATAATCTTTGTTCTTGTTGGGTAGCGCTTATTATAGAAGCCATATAACAGTTAAAACACACCGATTACTTTTTTGGAATTGAAACAAATTAACAACTACTGTTCAGCAATGGATTCCGAAACTAGCACTTTCGGACGATTTTATACCGGAAAGAGGTGTCAGGCAATGAGTAATATGAGCGCATTCCTGAACTTCTTTGTTAGATCACGCTCAGTAAAATGTAAACATCTCCCCTTCCATTCTTCACTTTCCCCCTATTTTGATGAAAATAACTCTGCCCGGCGCATGCACAAAAGCGCGGAGGATTTCGGAATCCGTTGCTAAACAATATATATTTCAGCTTCCTTAAGCGCTAAATCAATCCTTACTCTCAAAAGTGTATAATTACGCATCTTATTATCCTTCGGAGAGAAAAGCGTTATTTTTATCTTTGAAGATCAAATAGTTTCTATTGCTCTGAATTAGATTATATTGATTATGAATGAAATATGTGTACTTGACAATATCTGAAAAATGGTAATAAAATTCTTTTTTAAATAATTGAATAAAATTTCTTATTTTCATCAATTCATACTAATCTATTCTGGTACCCTGGTTGGGTTGGGAGACGTCACTTCTTCCGACCGTGCGATTCTCGTTCCCGTTTTTCCAACCGGTTGGGATCTCGCTGGATCGAAATAAGGACTCCGACTTCTCGGCAGCTCTTTACATGGCGTAAACGCTATTCGCTAACGAGAAGTGTTGTTTCGATATCAGAACTTATCAAATTTTCGTTTAAAATGGAGGCTGCTAAGACGTTAATTGTGTTTTGAAAGGGTTTATCGGGATAAATGTAATCCGTTTGACCAATCCGAAGAAGAATTTCTCAATTACTTTAGATTTTTTAAAAAATAGGTAAATCTTTTATCGAATTTAAATAACTTAATCTAATAATTTAATACGACAATCTAAAGTAATTAATTCTTTAAAAGTAGTGCAATCTTTTACTACTCCATCAAGATAGTCAATAATGGTAGTTGATAATTAGCTAAGATCAATTACATTTAAAGATTTAATTACTTAATATTTTCTTATTAAATTAAATTAGGGTAACGTTTAAACATTTTTTTAACATTGTGTATGGAATGACTTTCCTCATTCCTTATATATCATTACAATTTTTTTTTATTTGGGTTTTAATTCAAAGAAATTTCTCAAATATTTACAAAGTAATTGCAAAATCTGACAATAAAAGAATTTTTCTTGTTCCTTGATAAAGATGTAATTTTTTTAATGTTGTGAAAATTTGCTGAATTTAATAACTTTTTTCATGTTTTATTTTCTTATAAAGGAATAAAAAATAAACACATGGTTTGTAATATTAATTTAGAAGATTTATTCATGTTAAAATAATTGGCATCGAAAAAAGTTTATTACTCTTCCTCTCTCTAGAAAACTGGTAAAATTACATCAATATGTTGAAAAAATTGCAATTTATGTTCTATAAATGTATAATATTATTATAAATGTATATTTTGTAAAAGATAAATGGTTTAACCCCCCCCTTTAACAATGGACTTATGAAAGCAAAAAGATGCATTATAATACATCTTATAAGAGCAGAAATTAAATCTTCCCACTTTTTACCCTTGGTGTCTTTTGAAAAGATGCGATCAACTTTCCCACTTAAAATTTGTGGATATTTTTCAAAATAATCCAACATAATTTCGAATTGGGAAGCAAATGCACGCTTCGCCATAGTTCCTTTGGCGATTCAAAACTCGAACTGAATATGAAACCATGAACAAAAATATCGCATGAAGATTGCTTGATTTGCTGCGCGCGCAGCAGAAATACGTCACTTCGTAGCGTAAAGCGAGATGTTCGAAACGACCGAGATACGAGAATCAGACCCCTTCTTTCTGTCGAGAAAAAGCCATTAACGTCCCGCGGTGGAAAGGCGAAATGCTCCCAACCCAACCGGGGTACGAGAATAGACCCGATATTCTGGGTACCGATTGCCATGATTCCATTAGCAGATGATAGACGCGGTGGACTAGTGGCAGATTTTAGGCTTCAAAAAATCTGAGGTCCAAGACCCGATGTTAATAATATAATAGGCCAGACCTTTCTCTCGGTAACGCTCTGACGTCACCAACAGTCAAACACGCGCCATAGCATTGCGAGACGTTACACAGCATTATTCCATTGTTAGAGAACCTAAATTTCAGTTATTTTAAATTTAAATGGGTAATTGTCGTTCAAATTTCAAATTTAATAGCTCTAAAATAATGAAATAAAATTTTCTATCCATTGATATAAAATGTATTTCGCTATGATCATTTGTTCCAGAAAAATTTTAAATTATATTACTCATATATTTCAAATTAATTTCCGCTTTTAATAGAAAGTAGTAAATCTCTACAGTGGTATATCATGCGCGTGATATAGATTGGACGCCACGATGTATCTGATTATTTATTGCAATCGGGATGATATAATTTGATAATATTTTTGGCAACGAATGACAAGCAGAGAAGTGCTTTGTTCTAATTAGAATTTCGAAAAAGAATTCCTTTGAAACTTTTTGACTTACGTTTGACAAGCTGAGAATTTCATGGTTATTGAATTATAATAAAATTGATGACAACGAAAAATACTTCACACGGAATGTTGTTTACCGAGAGGTTTTTTGAATAAAGGAATATGTAAATAAAAATAAACATTTCCTGTCATAAAACATATGTTTATTTTATTTGTTTTTAATCAATGTTAAACATTTCTCTCGCATATATGTCTATTTAAACACGTTAAATTTGGCGCATCCGTCGTACCACGACGGGTAATTTTCTAGTCATAAATTATTCTCCGTGTATGTGGGCGTAATACAGGTTAACTCCTCGTTAAACCACGCAACATCCAAAAGTCACGCATGGAGTACACATCCACTAACTGTTTTCAACCCATTGCAATCGGAATTTTTCTTATAAAATTTTAATTTACTTGTTTTATTAGTCTAATCAATATAGTTATACAAAAAAAGTTATCAAAACTAGATGAATACATTAGAGAGAGATATTTTAGATCCGCGAGACACACTGCGACCATTTAAAGAAGAAAGGAATTATGATTAACAGAAGGTGAAATCCGATATGATCAAACATCCTACTGCTGATGTGGTTTATTGAGAGGAAGAGGCAATTCAAATACGCTACTTGTAATTGGGACATGGTTCAAAATTATGATGTCTTGCCCAAAGTAACACTGGAGTGTCTCTAAGACGGGACTTTATTCTAAAATAGACTAAATTCAGTGGCTTGGTATGGAGGTCTATTCTGGTACCTCTGGTTGGGTTGGGTTCCGCACGTTAACAACGGAACCCAATCCAACTCCCAACCCAATCAGAGGCTGTAAAATAGCTTATAATGCACATTTAAAACTGAAAAATTTGATGTAAACTTTGCTTTCCACTGGCCTAGAAAGGGTTAAGTTTGATTCATAAACCAATAAGTTTCAGCATAATTTTGCTTCGTACATCAAATTGTTTTCCCCTGTTATTCTATACTGATAGTATCGACAAAATGGAATTTCTAAATATTTTTAGTTCCATTTTTTTTAGTCAAATAGAAGCTTCAGTATATTAGGACACACGAGGTATAATTCAAGATGTTTTTCGTAATTTTGAACGATGGTCAGATGATTAACACAACACATGAGCCTGCACACCAGTCTTCAGATTTAACTTGAATGAAAACGTGAGGCCGTATGATCGCTCCAAAGCGGATGATTTAATGTGTATCATGATTCGATACCACGTACTTTGATCTAAAGGCCAACCAATAACGAAGACAAAAATGTCACCAGGCCACTATGATCCCAGATTTGTTTTAGGAAGCTGTGTGAAACTATGAAAACTCTATAGAAATTAATGTCAACTTATTGAAAACACGACTTCTAGGTTCATTCTCTGGAAGTAATGAACAAATATTTTGGATTTTATATCTACAAAACCAAATAACGTCAAATGATTGGAAACGGCATACTTCCATCAGCATTTCAAACAAAAGGTTTCTCTCAAATACTAAGACATAATCTAGTCAAGTTTATTACTCCTTTTGTATCAATTTCTCAGTCACCTGGTTTATTTTCTGGAGATGCATTTGTTTGGCAAAAACTATTGCGAGTTTGCCTCCAGATTAATAGACTTTTTGATCTGAACGTCTTTATATATTTATCTAGTTTAGGCATGCTGGCAACGCAGCGCTTTTAGCTAAGCAGAGCAGAAGGTTTTATTTCAAGAAATTTTTAGGACGCTGTCCTTAGATCAGTGTATTACTTAACAGCTATTGTCACAAAATACGTCCTTTTTAAGGGGTTGTGTGTTTCCGCTGTGTGCAGATGGTCAATTCTGGACACTTCAAGATGAGCAGATCAAGTATTCTATACCTTGTACTATGAAAAGTATTCTATGCATAGGGGTTCGTGGACACCAAATCTGAAACTAAGTGAATTGTCAAAAGATTGCTTCATTCATCTGGCTTTTACAGAATACATTCCACAGGAAATAATACAGGTAAGCATTAATTTTTAAACAGTTACAAGGAAGCAGGAATGAAATTCATTCATACGCTTACGGTCATTCTTATTTTTCTTTTATAGTTTGAAGACTTTAAATGTGATTATAAATTTTCTGATTTCGTTCAAGAACTTAACGCAATGGTTTTCGCGCGATTTCCTTTAATGAGAAAGATTTAGACTCGGGATATTTGCATTTATTGAATTTTATCAATGAATTCAATTTAAGTGAACTGTAAAATATTTTTAATTGTTTTCTCATCACTCAAAAGTAGAATTAACAGAGTTTGAATCATTCATTCAGTACGGAGAGCTGTTTTGGATAAGAGAAAGATTGCCAAGAGAGCTTTTGAAATGGAAAATTTCCATTTTGAAATATGTGGTTGTTCTGTTTCTTCTAAAGCATGTTTTTAAAATGGAAATATCATTTTTGAAATAGCAGTTAAACAGTATCTCCTTTGAAACTTCCATTTAAATAACATAATGTTCATTAAAAAATTCATTCATTAAGAAATCTCATGACTCGTATTCTTTCTACATAAAATTTTTATCAATAGCACCCTTTCCGTTCATTTGAAACGAAACTTATCCAATTTTTCTTATCAAACATCTATCAACAAAAATCTGATAAATACATGTGATGTTAGATGCCAGGACATACAATACCAGTACCTAGACAATCTATTTAGGGAAACTCTGTGAAAGTGTTCAAAAGATAAGTATTTTGATAAAGGACTTTTTAACCTATATAAAAATTACACCATATTATTCTAAAAATAAATTATGTACGCTCAGAAAAAAATTAATAAAATAGTTTATTCCCTTAAGAAGAAAAAGCTAAAAAGAAATCAAATATTTCAAAACCACATACGTATTTATTGCTCGCGTGTTAGAGAATTGATTTTAAACGAGATGGGTATACATCAACGTTTGCGGTAATATTACGACGTCATTGTTTTTTAATGCCATGCAATACAATAACAAGCTGCACTGGTCATGTAAAATAAAGTTACTTTTGAATGGAAAAATTATTTATTAAATTAAAAAATTTTAGATTATTCAATCTGTTTCGAATGAATCGCCTTACAGTACTTGTGCAAATATCACAGATCATTATTACAAATCGTTTACCAATAGAACTACTATGTACAAGTCATAGCCAAATTTTGTTAGTGAACCGTATTTGATTCTTAAAAACATTTAGTGAAACCTTCAGTCATTTCATTCTCATTTTTTTCATTATTAAATCGTACCGGAAGGGATTCAAGGGCAATTTCTTGAATTTCTTTTATTCTTTATCGAAATATCATATACTCTTGAGTAAATTTTTCTGTTCTTATTAGAGAACAATTTTTTTATCCTTTATAAAATATATATTATACTACTTATCTTTTAATAATTATCTATTTTCGCCTTTTATGCTCAAGTTATTCCAACGTATTTCTTTCAATATTAATTCTAATGATATCCTACAGTTTCTTCGGTAGTAATGTCCGTCTGACATCACACAGTTGAATGGAATCTATTATTCCATAATCAGTGAACAATTTTCAAGTCAAGACCACGTGTTGCTCCTTGAGTTACAAACATCTCTTCTGCAGTCTGCCCTATCTTGCCTTTCTTTGACGAGGAACAGGGTAGAGGGCGCTGCTCTCTAACGGGATCCTTCTTAGAAAATAATCTCACATAAATGCACAGTGAATAAGTAATATAATCTAAAGATGGAGCTCTAAGTCTACCACGAACTGCAATATATATGTAAATATTCACTCTAAGATTCTAGCCTTTGCAACTACTACAAATTTCTCTACTCTGTAATATTGCACCAATTTCTTGCGGGAAAATAAATGCATGGGACTTCCGCGGTCGAATCATTGTCAGGAAAACGTGACTTTTAAATAACTGACAAATTTCTTGCTGAAATATGCAGGGTCCCTATTTTGTTGAAACTAAAAGAAAAAATGTTAGAAAGATGCAGAAATATCTTTGACATCCAAAAGTTATTCTAAACGGGTTGAATATCGTGTTGTTGCTAATTGAAAACGAAAAGCAACGTTCAAGATCGGATTAGAAGATCTTTTACATTGCTATAACATACATTCTCTCATTCGCTCGTTAATTCTCTGCACAATCTTAATAGATCATCCCTTCTGTTTCGGTCATGTGTTTTCCTATTGACTTAACTAA
>BGPR01052897.1:0-10516 GCA_013235015.1 Araneus ventricosus | reverse complement strand
AACACTCAAGGAAAAGGATACCCAAGGTGATTATAACAAAACCATAAAAATTATATTCCAGCAGAAAAGTATGATAAAATAACGTTTACAGAAACTACATAAATCAGAACATTGATCCTGTAAACTTAAGATGAGTTTCAAATAAACATATATAACCTAGTTAAATGAATGTAAAATATCGATTAATCTTCTGCTATAAAAAAATTTAAGGTTCTCTCTGAAACAACATATACCAAAACAAAAAAGTACTAATAAAAAATGTGAACCAGCTCTATGAACGTCATTTTAAATTATCAACTTATTTCTGTTAAATTCAAAATGTCTGACGCATATATAAAGCAATGTGAGGATTTTGAGGTTTAGTCATTTACAAGGTCATCATTGCTTTCCTGTCTTGCGATGTGCTTTATCAGCAGTTAATGCCTTTCCTGGCTGGGATATCAAAGCTCTAATAGCCACGATGGATCTCCACTTCAGGTTTCCATCATTCATCCAGTATGTAATCGTTCATGCCACGAGTAGAGCTTGGCTTGCTTGGTTAGTTTTCCGTCGCAGAGTACCAGTTCATAGGGTCAGTTTCTCTCTTTAATTTCATTCTCCCATTTTTTTGACATAATTTTCCATGAGTATTGGAAGCTCTTCGACAAGATGCAAGTAACATGTCGAATCAACTCAACAAAGGGATGCTATCTTCCTTTATTAACGAATCTTTTCATCAGGTAAACATAAAGTTCTAAGCTAAAGCCACGATCTCAGCAATTCAGACGAGGTAAAGTAGCTGTCTTAGAGGAGTCAGTCAAGATTTAGACGATGAAATTGGCCTTAGCGTCGTTCTGATGTTTTATCCTAAGTTATCTACCGATGAAGAGTATCTTTATTGGCCGAGAAGATTAGTCCACTTCTAACAGCTCTGCTTTCATTACAGAGAAATGAAGATGAGGTACTACGACATCTTCACAAAAGTCAATTCGTGGGGCCATTCGAATTCTATGTCTGGGGAGTGGTTCATCCCAAGTAAAATCATTTTCCCCAGTTTTTGAACCAATAGCTTGAATACGAACTGTCAATTGATACAGAAAGATCTCAGAATATCTAGTGGCGTCACAGGGCAATACAGGCACTTAATGCGACTCCCTTTGTCGGAATCGTATCACTCAAATGTTGCAATAAGTTGAATGCAACTTTCAGAGTATCCTTTTATTATCCCAAATTAATTCTAAATCTTAATGGGATATCAGTCTGATGATTGTCGGCATTCTAAATCAGTTTCTCTCCACATTTCAAGAGAGACGGAGAGTTCGTTGTCCATTGACGCATATTCACGCTTCGTCTTCACTAAGAATACTAATGCTTCTTTAGATATCAACACAGTCTCTTCTCAAAGAGTAACACTTCTGATTAAGTCATTAGGTACAAGTTCATTCAGCCCAGAAAAGGTCATTTTATACAAAATGGCACGCGTTGCGTCCGAAGGATTCTGACTGCATGATCATCCAAGTGAGATTTGTCCCTCCTTCCTCACCCATAAAGTCTGCAAAACTACGTTCTTCCTCAACAATTTACCATGTTAAGGGACATTTCATTGTTCGCCTTGGATGAGGCATCATAACATATTCTTAGTTTAGTAGTTTCTTTTAATTCTTTAACTACCCAGCGATGAGGCATGAAGCCTTTACTTACGTCATTTTTTGATTCACAATTAATTTTTAACATAATATTATCTTCTAACTGTGAGTTATTAATATCCTTATATTTCGAATAAAAATTCTCTTCCCGCTTAAACCCTTTATTTAAGCTAAATAGACGTTGCCTAGCTATTTCATAATTATCATTTAACCCTTTATGATTATCTTTCCATAATAATTTCGTTCCGTATCCGTTGTTTTCATACGTTACGTTTTGTTCGAACTCTTCTAAAATTTCTAAATCCGAATGGGGTATTTCGTTTTTTGGATTTAAACCTATCACTTCCAATTTCGATAAATCCTTAACTCTATCATACTTTAATTCCTCGTTTATAACCCTTAAAAGATTGACATGCCCTTCACCACAATCAGATTCTCTCTCGCTTCCCTGAACAACAAACCCAAAAATACTATCCGTTGCTACCAGACGCACATTAAGTCTTACATTCGTATCCTTTAGAACTTCCCATATGAAATCTGACCCAATTAACACATGCACTTCTTCAGAATCGCCTGTGTCGGCCAACTCAATCCCCCTTTCAAAGGCAATATTTCTTACCCTCTCGGAGGGAACTTCAATCTCCCCTACTGTAATATCTTCAATCACCACCGCGCTTATTTGTATTTTACGCGAAGGGTCCTTTCGGTTCCGCAAGGAGAGTTGGACCACATCGTAAATTTGTCGCTTCCGTATGCGGTTCCCGAATGCATACAGACAGACTTCCCGCTGACGGATTTTGTCCAAAATTTGATAGAAACCTACAAATTATGTTTAAAGACCACATACTAAATTTCATCCCTGTAGCTCTAATAGTTGTCGAGTTATCATGTTCACAGACACACAGACAGACATAATTCCAAAATTGTGTTTTTCGGACTCAGGGAGGTCTAAAACGTGGAGATTCGTCAAAATCTCGAGTTCGAATTTTTTGACGATTACAATACTTCCTCTTTGTATACTTCGTATACGAGAAAGTAAAAATAGAATAGATCATAAGTTTCTCACGATGTCCCAATAAAAATTGCTTAAGGCGAATTCGTTATAATTGTGAAAAACGTAAAGAATTTGTAAGCAGTGTTATGAAAACTTTGCATAATAGACCATTGTAGTTAATTTTGTGCTGAATATTTTGGTATATAATGATGTATAGTAAAAATTTATAATTTTTGAGTTATAAGCAAAAACACTAGGGGAATTTTTTTTCATGTTTTTTGTGGCAAACCTCAGATTCGTAATCAGCACTCGAAAAAAAATAAAGAAGCAAAAAATTACAACTACTCCAAGAATTGTATTTTAAAATAGCCTACTTAACTACTGAGAAAAACCAATAAAACCAAATGAGGAAGTCGCACCAATCGTGAGCTGGGAAAAATGTAGCTCAAATGAATGGAATTTTAAGCAGAGAAAGGGTTGCTTTTCTCCCGCTTCGTGTTGCCCCTCAGGGGCACATCTTCTCTAGATGTGACGGGATTCACGACCCCGAGGTACCCTAGTGTCTGGCCTCCTTCCGTTTTTGTCTCCCCTTGAGTTTTTTGCTATTTTCTTCTTTCCCTCGAGGGTAGGCGAGGGAGCTCTCCATGAGAAGCATTTGCCGCTCTGTTTGCTTCTTGCTTCTCATGGACAGCAAATTACCCCCACGTGTTGGCCGTGCGTGGCGTCCCATTAGACGGGTGGTACATTTAGGTCCCTGGTGTATCAATCGGCCGGTATCCCAGCCACTTAGCTGGTCTGCTCAAAGGGATCAAGCGAAAGAGTCATTCTCTGGGGCTTGGCGTTAAGGGTGGTCAACGTTCCTGGAGATGACTCTGAGCGTATAGGTTCTGGCTAGCACCAAGGCAAGTGCCGAGGCTGAGATTTTTCAGAGCCGGTAACTACCTTCCCTCGTTGGGCTCCGTGGTGGGCGGTGCCGTCGGAACCCGAATCACTTTTTAAACCTTGCATGGGTCATGTAAAAAAACATCCCTTCAGTGGGCAATCTTCTATTCAAAATTTTGATTCTTTTTTCATCATAAAGCGTGTCTCTGATAGCAATGAAAATTTTGCAACTGTTTCTCCTTTTCTCGTTGAGAAAGCCATCACTGGCAGTGTTGGCATTGTAAAATCAACAAAATTATTGCGTTCAGGTGACTTGCTTGTTGAGGTTGCCTCTAGCAAGCAAGCACAACAAATAGTTAAATTGCATTCCCTCTCAACAATATCTGTGTCTGTGAAGCCACATGAGACCCTTAACTCATCAAAAGGCGTCATTACCTGTGGAAGGCTCCTCAATCTCCCCATTGAGGAAATCACGCAGGAATTGAGGGGTCAAGGTGTTAAGGATGTGCGCCGTATTAACATTCGTCGAGACGGTGAACTTGTGCCTACCAAACATTTCATATTGACATTTAACACACCTCGATTGCCGGAATATATAAAGGCTGGATACGTTCGCTGTTCCGTAAGGCCGTATATTCCCAATCCATTAAGGTGTTTCAAGTGCCAGCGTTTTGGCCACTCCAAAACCAACTGCCGCGGGACACTTACTTGCGCCCGTTGTGCAGTGGCTGGCCACGAGAGCACTGGATGCACCGCCGTTGAAAAATGCGTCAATTGTCAAGGTCAGCACACTTCTTTCTCGCGTTCCTGCCCTAAATGGAAGCAAGAGAAAGAAGTTGTTTCTACCAAGTACCAAAAAAACATTTCATTTCCTGAAGCCCGACGACTAGTTAAAGCGCAAGCACCACCTGATGGTAGGAGTTACGCTTCTGTCGTCGAAAAAAACCATCCCGAATACCAGACAACCCACTGTCCTCATTGCAACCATGTAGTTACAATGTCCAACTTCCCCACCTCTTCAAAATCTCCTGAACCTGTTGCAATAGCATCTCCATCAGGCACTAAAAATAAAAATATCTTACCTAAATCTAGCTCTCCAACCTCTGCAGTTCTACCAGTTTCACAAGACTCATCTGGATTTAAAATAGTAAACAGGAAGAAAAAACCTAAAATAGCTTCTAAAACTCAATCGGCAAACAATAACCAAATCAAAGCCAACACTGCCACGAAATTTTGGAAAAAATCCCCTCAAACATCTGCTACTGAAAAGGATAAATATAAAATTTTAAAAACCAAACCTGATAAAAGTAAAATATCCACAGTTGAAACGGCCAACTCGAATTCTGAGTCGAGTGGAGAAAACTCCTCAGACACTGACTCTGACTT
Source organism: Araneus ventricosus (assembly GCA_013235015.1). NCBI lineage: Eukaryota > Metazoa > Arthropoda > Arachnida > Araneae > Araneidae > Araneus > Araneus ventricosus. The sequence goes on along the minus strand of BGPR01052897.1, from coordinate 5,629 downwards.
AACCGTCACCAGTGCTCCTGAGGTATCAAATACACAGAAAAACAGGGCAAGATCCACATCTGAGAAGTCACATAAGCTTAAACAAGCTAAACGTGGACTTTCTCAGAAGGATCTCCCTGCAAAACTTAAAAAATCTGCTCACCACAATTCCGTCGCTCTGGGACTCGCGGATCGGGGGATAGTTCACAAGGACTTGCCGTCCATTTTTGGTGGTGTACCCCAGGTCCCTGATCTCAAACTTCATCCATCAGATGAGGATGAAGATTTGCAGATGAACTGTGATGCGTCGGAAACTCCACCTTGTGTTCCTACTTCTAATCCTCCAAAACTCTCTTAATGGGTACTTTCCTTTCATGGAACTGTCGCGGCATTCGGTCCAAATTACATTCATTACATTGGACGACAAGAAACATTCTTGTCGTCCAATAACCCTCTCAAACTACGTGGCTATAACAGTGTTAGGAAGGATGCTGCCACTGGAAGTAATCACTCTGGCGGTGTTTGCATCCTTACCTCAAACCTGTATCCTAGCACACCTCTCTCTTTACACACTTCTTTGCAGGCTGTGGCTGTTCAAGTTCATGCTCGAACTTTGGTTACAGTCTGCTGCGTTTATTTGCCACCTCACGATGTAGTTAGTCAACAGGATCTCGAAACCTTAGTGGACCAGCTTCCTACACCATTTATCCTGCTGGGCGATTTCAATGGACATAGTACTTTGTGGGGTTCGGATGTTACCAATTCTCGTGGGCGACAGATCGAACGGTTAATTTCCAATAACTGTCTCTGTCTGCTCAATAATGATGAGAAAACGTACTTCCACGAACCCACACGCATCTTCCACAGTCTCGATCTGGCCATTTGTTCCCCTACACTTCTGCCGTTGCTGCATTTCACCGTCGGAAGTGATCTCTGCAACAGTGATCACTTTCCCATAATAGTCTCCTATGCTGATAGTGGTGGTGCGATTCAATATCCACCACGGTATCTATTCCAGCGGGCAGACTGGGGTAGTTTCATGCAATTGGCAGATATCACTGAGTCTATGGTCAGTACTGCAGACATTACGGAAGCAGTACAAAATGTTGTAGATTGTTTAAGTAACGCCGCAGAAAATACTATACCCAAGTGTTCCCCACGTCTAAGGAAATTCCGTAGACCGTGGTGGAACGAAGCTTGCCGTGACAGTCGTAGGGAAGAAAAGAGACTCTGGAACATTTTTAGGAGGTATCCGACGACAGAAAATCATGTCGCTTTTAAGCGTGCCAAAGCCCTTGCTCGTCGCATACGCCGTCGTAGTCAGAGGGAATCTTGGATTAATTTTGTTTCTTCAATCACATCCTCCACTTCTAGTAAACAATTGTGGAAAAGGGTCAAGGCTGCTAATGGTATATATCATGAATTTTCAATTCCTGTTTTAAATACAGGAAATGTGACTCATTCCGACCCATTAGACATAGCCAATGCTCTCGGGCACGCATTTGCACAAGTTTCCGCAACCGATTCTTATAGCCCTGACTTTGTGGCGATTAAGAATCGCTCGGAGCGAACACCTTTGCGTTTTACAGCCCGCAATACCCTTCCATATAATTCTGAGTTCAGGATGTTTGAGTTGGAAACCGCCTTGATTCGGGCACATGACACCAGTCCCGGTCCCGATGGAATCACATATAATATGCTTCGCCATTTGAATACTACTTCCCTTTCCCATCTGCTAATTTTATTTAACAGAATTTGGACTGAGCAGAAGTACCCTTCACAATGGCATGAAGCTACTGTGATTCCAATCTTAAAACCTGGCAAAGATCCCTCCAATCCTCTGCACTACAGACCAATTGCTCTCACGAGCTGTCTATGCAAGACTTTTGAACGAATGGTCAATGCTCGTCTTGTCTTTGAATTAGAGAAACAAGGATGCATCTCCTCGTTGCAGAGTGGTTTCCGTAGAGGGCGGTCTACTTTTGACAACCTCGTTCTGCTGGAAACCCAAATACGCAACGCGTTTGTTAAGAGAAACTACCTTGTCTCTATATTCTTTGATATAGAAAAAGCATACGACCGTGCATGGCGCTATGGCATACTGTTGGCACTTTTTAATTTTGGTTTTAGAGGAAACTTACCCATCTTTTTAAAGAACTTTTTATCCTATCGAACATTCCGAGTTCGTGTTGGAAATTTTTATTCAAATCATTTTATTCAAGCTGAGGGTGTTCCTCAAGGTAGCGTCCTCAGTGTCACACTTTTTATTGTTCATCTCAGTCAGATTCTTCACCATTTGCCATCATCTGTTCATGGAAACCTTTACGTCGATGATCTGCAGATCTCGTGCCAAGGCAGTAACATGAACTTTATTGAAAGACAGCTTCAAAATGCAGTGAATAAGCTGGTAGCTTGGTGCAATAACAACGGACACAGTATTTCTCCTGAGAAGAGTCGGTGCGTCCACTTCTGTCGGAAGCGGAACGTTCATCTTGATCCTGTCATTCATGTACAGAATGTTGCTATTCCTGTTGTGGATGACATACGGTTTTTGGGAGTGATATTCGATCGTAAACTCACTTTCCTTCCGCACATCTTGCATCTGCGGAGGAGGTGTGAGAGATCTTTGAACATTCTAAAGGTCCTCTCCAGAACATCTTGGGGTGCCGATCGAACCTCCCTTCTACGTATATATCAGGCAGTCGTTCTTTCTCGCATTGATTATGGTTGCATGGTGTATGGTTCCGCCCGAGCTACTGTTTTGCGGCGATTAGATACCATCCACCACTCTGCTTTAAGGATCTGCTCTGGAGCATTCGGTACCTCTCCAGTGGAGAGCCTGTACGTTATTTGTCACCAACTACCACTTCATTTAAGGCGACAAAAAATTTCCGCCTTGTATTTTTTCAGAGCACAATCTGTGCCAAAGCATCCAATAAGTCAATTAACATTACCTGTTAGTCTCCACAGACTCTATTCTGCTCGTCCCTCTCATATTCTGCCCTTTTGTGAGAGAGCCAAAATGCTTCTTCATGACTCGGACCTTAATAATGTTACCATCCAGTCCTCTGATTTCTTCCGTTTCCCGCCTTGGGACATCCCACATTTTTCTTATTTGAATCCCTTCTCGGGATTCGACAAATCCTCAACTGCTCCGGTTACTTTTCAACAACTTTTTCACTACCATCGCTATCAGTATTCTTGCTTCATACCAATTTTTACAGACGGCTCGAAATCAGATGGACATGTTGGTTGTGGTGTAGTTTTTCCATCTGATACAATGAGCTATCGTCTGCATAATTGTTGCTCTGTTTTTACTGCTGAGTTAGTGGCAATTTTCTGTGCTCTCCAAGAAATTTCGCCTTCTAGCCAGCGCAACTTTATTATTTATACTGATAGCATGAGTGCTTTGGAAACTCTTTCTCATTATGACACTCAAATGCATCCGGTTGGTTTAGAAATTTTATCTATTTTACAGTTTCTTCGGAATAAAAGCTTTAATATTATTTTCTGTTGGGTTCCGAGTCATGTGGGTATTTCTGGTAATGAAACAGCTGATGCTATTGCAAAATTTGCCTCGGCTGTTCTTCCGCGAGCACTTCCTTATGTGGATGTTAAAAAGTTTTTCGTTTCTCACTTATTCTCTCTTTGGCAGCAGAAATGGGATCTTTTAACCAATAACAAACTGCATTCCGTCAAACCCTCCATTGGTTTGTGGCCCAGTTTGCCTATACGACAGGTTGATGTTAAACTGTCTCGCCTCCGTATAGGTCATACTCGCTTCACACACAAGTACCTCATTTTTGGCGAAAGGGCACCAGTTTGTCCCACGTGTCATCAGAATTTTACTGTTCATCACATTTTAATTGAATGTCCATCTTTTAATTCTCATCGTGTTGACCATTTCCATTCATCGTCTGTTACCTTGCAAGACTTGGTGGGTGAAAAACACCACCCAAACATTTTTAACTTTTTAAAGACCATTGGGTTTTTTATGAGCATTTAGACCTTTTAACTTGTTTTTTTGCTTTTTTACATCTGAATCATTTCGAACAATTTCCTTTTCACATTTTAGTGAGTTTTAAAATTTTAGTACCACTGTGTTGAATTTTACCATTTGATTGGCGCAGTTTAGCCAAAAATGGCTCTTGCGCCATTAAACCCCAAACAACCAACCAACCAACCAACCAACCAACCCACTTCGTGTTGAACATTGCGTTAATTTCGGATCCGTAGGAGGGGCAAAACAAATCTCTTGATTGATTTTCCATCTTCCTTTTACATTTTTTATTACTTTTTTGCCATTTTCGTTGATCACTGAATTCTCAAAGTGGAAAAGTGAGCCGATCAGAATAAAAACAAAAATGCAATCTTTTAAAATAATTTCAGGGAGGGGGGACTGCAGCTCTTATGGACGAGCCGCCACTGCCACTAACGCTCAATGGCCATATATGTGAACATTACATTTTTGTGTACAAATATTTTCTGAATTTCGTTTACTAACTGAATTGCTCTCAATGCAAAATAAATAAATCGTAATAAAAAAGAAGGTAAATCGTTTTTTTTCACTTAAAAAGATTTGTTCCAGAAGAGAGAAAGAAAAAAGAATGATCTTCCAGTAGGAGTCAGGATTCAGATTGACGCCATGTTTTCAAAGAAAGGTCACAGCTATAATGTTTTCATTCCAGAAGTAAAGGCGCGTTTACACCGAGCATTGTAAACATTTGTTTTCATCTTTTGTGTTTAAATCATATGAGGACAACTTTTTGTTGTAAACAGAATACCAATGGTTCTTCAAACTTTTGTTGGCATCATACATGCATGAACTCTCTTCTCACTTCTGTCGTCAAGATGTCGAGCGTGAAGGATGTTGTGCTTGTGCAAAAATTACTTTTTATAATTGTACAAATAATACAAAATAATACAAATTAATTAAATTATTAATTTAATTAATAATTATTACAAATAATACAATTTTTAAAATTTATACAATATGCAATTGAAACGGCCATATTAGAGGTTAAAGTTGTTTTCAAAGCAGTGGTCATAAAATAAAACGCTATCAGCGCTGATATTCGACAATATTATTTTTATTGTTGAGAAATTCGGTAGTGAATAGTTCTCCAACAAATTTTAATCTGTTTCTCACTTGAAAAATTTAAATTTAAATAAAAAACTAAAACTTAAAACAGTAGTGAATAGTTCAGAAATGTTTAAAATAGTACAGTCATGTTTATACTGTCCATAAAAAATATTTTTCTCTGCTTAACTAAATGTACTTCAACTAAGCAACTTGTAAATAGTTAATTAACTTGTAAATTATAATTAATAATAATTATTGTAAGTACATTTCACAAATATTTTAGAATATTATTACCTGCTTAAGGATTTTTGAGGAAGAAATTAATATCAATATTAGCAGGCATACTCAAATACGTTTATTTTATTCATTAAATTATACACACCAAATTAAAGAAAAAAATTACTAGGCATAAAGTAATATCAGAACTAAGGCTAATCAAATGTCACATTATTTAATGTTACAGTTTGAACATAACGTTGCAATTATAGTAACGTTTTTCTAACTACTCTACAATTTGAACGTTACTCCTAATTATCTCTCGTTAATTTAGATTGTATATTGCCAGAT
>BGPR01052896.1:0-10517 GCA_013235015.1 Araneus ventricosus | reverse complement strand
CCGGAATATTCGAGAATAAAGCGTCATTCTCCATCATTCTGCTTGTTAGACTGCTTTCGCCGTACACTCACAGGGCAATTATAGGAGCAATATGAACAACAACTCACAGGCATTTAACTTTATCTTTTTGTACTGAAAAAATTATTTACATGCTTTAATAATATTGATGCACGTAATAAAAGACGAAAGAAATGCACGTATTTGTCTGATTAATTTATTGCAAATTCTTCCAAATTAATATACTTGAAAAGATAACTGTTAATTTGTCTTCGGACTGCTAATATAATAGTAGAAATTAAAGGATGGGCGAAAAAACTAATAATCCCAAAATTTAATGATTAAAAGTTACAAGAAAACAAAAGTTTTCGGAACTGAGAAAATAGTACTCGTCAGTCGATCTGAGTCCAAATTGTTGCAAGTACTATTAAAATTTCAAAAGTATTTAACTTTTTCAGTTCTTGTTATATTTAACCTCCTAAGGAATTTAATTTTTTGATCATTGAGAATATTTGAGCAAATATGATCCTATAATAATTTTCCTTGAGCAAATATAATCTCAAAAATGTAGTAAGAGTAAGTTTCTTCACTCAGCGAAATAACATGTCAAAGAAATATTTTTCCCTTTTTTAAAACTTCTCGTGGCGGAGACGTCTTTTTCCGTTTTTCAGGTTCAGTTCGAAAGCAGATTGTTCGTATTTATAAGTATATTTTCTTAAACAACTGGATATAATATTTAAACAAGATTTCAGAGATATAATTAAATGCAAAAAAATCAGTTCATTCACTTTAAAAGCCAGGTTTTCTAACCTGAAAGCTAAAAAATCAACATAATTATGCGCCTGGAGGGTTAAAAATTATTAAAACGTAACACGAATCTTTTGAGACTAGAAATACGACTATTTCCATTATCAAGCTGTTTGATGACAATAAAACAGCAAGCCTCAAATAATAGGTGATATTCAATTAATTTATAGCAAATGAGTTCTTTTTTATTATTTTAATAACCCCAGTGGCTTGGTGAGAGAGTCTCGGCCACCAAATTGAAAGACGCAGGGAACAAAATCCGATTCCATTCAAGGTTTCCTTCATCATTTGCGTTTGTACAAATTGAATCTGATTCGGGTACAGCACCTGAATTTCTTAAAGTATGGAAGCTTCGTCAATCTCGGTCAAGTGCCTCTCTTATCATATGCAGGAGTGGCATTAGAGTCTGCCCGAGGAGGTAGGATCTCTCCGACAGGAGGCATGATCAGTTTGTCAAGTCTTATGGCTATACTTAATCCTAAATCCCACCATAGTATGGTCCGAGAAATTCAAACCCTTTTGCTCTCCCATAAACACATTCACCTGAGATGGCTTAAAGCCCACGTCGATTATTTAGGCAACGAATGCGCAGACCAATCAGCCAAAGAAGCCATCACAAAAGGCGACCCTTTCTTTATACCTAAGCAACTCTCCTACCTGAAAGCTGAGATTAAGTCAGCTGCTTTAAGCATCTGGCAAGACAACTGGGATAACGGAGAAACTGGCCGCAGTACACGCGATATAGTGCCTAAGGTCTCAAACAAGCCAGTAGGATCGAATAGAGAAGAGATAATGTTCGTTACAGGACACGGGCCTTTCCCTTCATACCTTCATCGCTTCAATCTTCGAACACATGACAACTGCTCGTGCGGAGAAAAAGGAGATCTAACTCACTATGCCACAAAATGTCGGTTTACCCTCTCCTGGCATTTCCAAACTCCAACAGTGTCACTTAAATTAAAGTGGTTGAAAAACATTCTCACGAAAAACTTATCAAGAACCCGACTTCGACTTCTAATGCGTTTCATATGTGATGAAAACAATCTCATTGTAGAGGATAATAATTGAGCACTCATCCACCCAGACTGACACACAGTTCCAGCTACTTATGTTTTTTTCCCTCTAAGTATTTTTTTCTATTTTGTATTGTTTTCTATGTTGTTCTGTCCAGTGCATGTTTCTTTTTCATTTTAATTTGTTTTTGTACTTGTTACTTGTTTTTGTTCTTTCTTAAAAAATAAAATTCACCTTCATCCACCCAAACCGGAAAGGAGCCAAATGGCTCTAAACACGGGGATGCAGGTGGTGTAATGGAATGTAATGTACAAGATGAGGAGTGTAATGAAGACCCTCTCAAATTTTCGCCAGATCTTTATTTATCTACTAGTTGAATAACCCTCCTCCTCCTACTAATAAATTTTTGAACGGGGTACAAACATTTTTCCCGATGTGGAGGGCACTGCATCCCCGACAGGGGGGTCCTTGCCCCTCGGACACTCCACTGGCACCAGCCCTGATCATCTGACTGTGGCTTGAAATTTAAGAGGTCCATATTCAGTAGATCTCGGATGCCTTTAAAACGGGAAATTTTATCAATCATTTCAATTAATCAGTTCAGTAATTTTATCAATGATTTCAATTAACCCAAGATTCATTTTATCAATCATTTCAATTAACCTAAGATTCATTTCATCAATCATTTCAATTAACCTAAGATTCATTTTATCAATCATTTCAATTAGCCTTGGTTGTCTTTTATCAATCATTTCAATTACCCTTGGTTGTCTTTCATCAATTATTTCAATTAACTTACCACAATACATGTTGCTCGACAAATTTTAAGCAAAAATTATCCTTGAATTATATTTCTTCCCTCTAATCATTCAGTTTGAAGAAACGTTTATTTAGTACATATTATACGGTAAAGAGACTAACGGAAGTGCCTGTTGTGTGTTCAGTATGCAGCATATTCTCTTTTTAAGTAACCAACGTCCTTATTGAAGAACATATTTGCTTGCAGTTGAAGAAGATATTTTATTTTCAGTATCTTTGTTACGAGTAGAAGAAAGATTTTAAGGAATCGTAAATACTAAATTCGAAGCGAGAAGAAAATATAAGATTTAAAATTTCAAAAGAACCATTAATTATTGCTTTTCCTCGCAGCCAAGCTCACAAATCAGAATCGTTCAAAACTTACGCATGGAAGAACCGAAATGAAAAATTGCTCAGATTTCCCAATTCAAATAAAACCATTACTCACTCGGAACTAAAAATTAAATAAGCCAAGCAACAGGAATCCTCTTAATGTTGCTATCTTTCGAAATGCATCCATTTCGCATTCTTTATTTTTATTATTAAATAATCCTTCGCTTTTCACAAAAGGCGGATAAAACATTCAAAAATCGGTGGGTGGTATGCTCGCATCCACCATCCACTGTACGTTCCTATCGCTTCAATTAGTTATACCTCGTTTTGCCATTGTAGGCATTTATCGCTACAGTTGAAAAGCTACAGCTATTAGCCAGGCGAATTCCAAAAAGCAATTAATAAACTCCTATTAAACGTTTCAACCTTTTGGAGCTCCTTCTTTCTGATGCATCGCTTTTGCTTTTTGATAAAACCCATTGATGAATGAAACCGAAACCGGTTTCAAGTGAATTCTCGGGGAGAAGGGGTCTCTTCCGTTTTTGACCCCTCTCTCTCTTCCAAAATGATCGTCAGTCATTTTTGAAAGCTGATATTTAAGTAAAACGACCATTTTCCATCTGCACCCTCCCCAATGCGCTAATTACTCCTCTAAAGCCTTTTAAAGAAGAGAGAGAAATACGGTTCCAGTTAATGCGTAAAGATTCCAGTGTTAACTTTTAACTTCCAAACGATACGGAATTCAATTCGCCCTCTTTTCGTTTTTTCTTTTCATTTTTCGATCTTTTAAATGTGTCCTCGTTTTAATTTTGTGCCTTCTCCGCTCTGTTAATGCGAAGGAGCACTTAAGTTTTAGGAATGAGCGGCGATTGACGAATTAATCATATGCTTTGGAAGAAAGATTAATGCAGAACACGGGGTGGTGCGGGGCGATCGTTTTTAACTTCCTCGCCTTTCGTTTTTAAAAAGTTTTCGTAATGTGTTGCATTGGGGAGTGACGATTAGCTCCGGAGACTGCCGGTGTTTTAACTGCGATACGGAGGTCCTTGCGTCGCAAGTGGAGTAAGTCACGGGAATCGAAATCCATGACGACTGCGCCCGACTACGGCTAACTTTGACTTTGTTGACGCAATGAAGACCTTTAAACCCTTAAAAGTCGTGCCCGTATGTCGTACGTGCATCGAATTATCGTATTTTTTGTCTTATAAACTAAAAGTCATTAATTGGTTTTATAATTTGACACAAATTTACGTACAATCCATGAACATTTCATGTGTTCAGGCCACAGAGGGAATATTATTTGACTATTTAGTCATTCCCTTGACAGAAAATTTATCCATTTTAGAACTCTGATGGCGAGTGACACTTTGGAAAAGTTCACCATCAGTGTTCTCTTTCATTTTTTCCATTTTATTTGTTTAATCTTAATTTTTTATCATTTATATTGAAGCATGATTTTTGTTGTTTGATTGTATCTTAATTGGTTAGTTGAATATAGAAAATATTGTTAATGCAATCACTGGATGCTGCTGCGTTGCGCGCTAAAGTTATGTTGTTATTGATATTGTTTACTTCTTCTGGTTCTTCTGTAATTTCTTTTATGTGTAATTAAAATATCAAGTAATCTATGCGTTCTTAGATGAATGAAAACGATAGCCCCCCCCCCTTCCAAAACAGAAGGGGTCATCTTATTAGATAACAAAAAAATGAAACTGATAAAGGGTTAAAGTTCGAAACAGGTTTGCGAGATAACTTTATTGAAGCATCCACTGCTACTTAATAAAGTTCCATCATTATTCTAGTATGCAAAATAGTTATATTGGCGAATCCAGAGACGACTGATAAAGCTTTACCATTATGCGCATACACGAGATAACTATATTGAAGAATTCTGGATTGGCATATAAAGTTCCAACATTATTTAGAAAATGCGAGAGAACTGTTTTGTTGAAATCAGGATTGACAGATAAAGTTCCACCATTATTTATAGCCAAAATATTCCCCACATTAATCAGTTTTTCAAAATCTATTAACCCCTTAGTTTACAACAAAGTGCCTGACACGTGCATCGAATGACAGAATCTTCGTTATTTAAATCCGTAATTAAGTCAACGTATCAAATAATTTTAAATACAAAAATCACTTGGACACGCTTAAATATCTCAAGTATCCTTTACCATATTAAATAGATTGAAATAATAAAAAATATCCCAAATGTGTGGTGTCGTCTAATTAAGAGGTTAATTAAATTATTAGGTCAAAGGGTAAATACATCTGAAAAGAAATTCCGATATTAAGAGTAGAGACAAGTAAGATACAGATGTGGATAGAAAGTAGTTATATCGAAATATAACTGCTTTTCACACTTCCTTCAAAATAGTTAGAATCGAAGAGGCAAATAATTGGCATTTTTAAGTTGTGAAGAAGGTTTCGTGAAATGCCGTGTTACCGCCAACCGTCTGGTCACATGACATTTAAGAACACGGCGAACGATGGGAAAGCCCTGATATCACAAATTCAGAAACCTCGCAAAGGATCATTTTGACTACTTGCAGATAATCGCAGTTGAAACAAATTATTTGAAAAGGGGGCAATTAAACATCTTATATGTATATTTAGGAAAGTATTTATCACAAATATATTCACAGAGATTATGTAAGAAATGCTATTTTTATCAAATCCATAAATATCCGTATGTAAAGTATGAGATGAAATGCAGTATCTTCCTGGCCTTTTTCTAAGCAACTATCATAAAACTGTTGGAAAATTATGAATATTATATAAATATTCTATTCAATAGAATGTATAGAGGCTTAGTATCTGTGTAATTTTTCTCCTTTTTTCTACAGTAGAGTAATCTTTCCAATGTTTCCTCAAATGGTCACCATTTGCATTTATTTCCACATCTTCCCATCACCACTGATTGGGTATCTTCACAATTCTAGGTGCAGGGGCATGCACTGATGTTTAAGTGTTTCATAGCCTCACCTCAATAAATTGATAAATATAAGGATAATAAGAATATGAGGCCAACACTAACACAATGATTAATCAATATTTCCTGAATCTCAATCTGAATTTGATGAGATATTTGAATGTTGACACTGAATGAAGGATGGTGATATAGCTTTGTCATTTTTGTTCCACCGCATTTGTAGAATAATTCTGTCAATTAATAGGAACATGAATTTTAAAACAAAGACATAAGAAATTTCTTTACTTATTAGAAATAATTACAGCAATTTTGTTTGTTAAAATTGCTGTGTACTTCATTAGAAATAATTGTCAATACAATAACTCTGAAATATAACTAAATTTACATTAGAAAATTCTCGTCTCCTTGGCTCACTCACTGCAGCAGCTATAATCATTATAAATAACATTCTATAAAACATTTCTTACAAAGATATGCATTGTAACTACTATTGATTGAGAAAGTCTTTTGTTATTCTCCGGCGAGAGGTTTTAAAAACTTTGAACGTCTAAAAATATCTAAAACAAATTATTCTGAGGTGTTATAAGCTATCATTTGTTACATATTAGGTTGAGTTTTTTTTTCTTCCATGCAGTATGGCTATTCAAATACTTTAACTTTAATCAAGGAAACCCCATTAGCATTCTCTCAAAATATTTTCCAATGTTTATTTGCATCTTCTTGAAAGGAATTTTTAGTAGCAATTTATACATAACTAACAGAAAAAAAACATAATAGCCATAAATTATAAATACCAATTTCTTCCACGAAATAAATTCACAACGAATTCATTAGATGACGTTTGAAAATAAATGTACTGTGCTTTAATCCATTTATAATAAATTGTTCTATCAAAATATAGATTTATTTTCCATAATAAATAAAAACGTGTTCAGTATACATTTTTGAAATTTCATGAACACAATCACATGATCCTTCAATTATATATCGTACTCCATTTGTATCTTCCATATATTGTTTTACGTTTTATTCTAATAACGAAATTAATATATAATTCAATGAGTCTTCTGGCAATGCAACTTGAAACAGAGGTAATGAACTGGAAACAAAATTTGTGATAAGCATTGGACAGATTTCTTACAATAACAACATAATCACTTGTAATTACTCTAACTAAATAAAAATCCCGAGCTTAATGAATCTTGTTGATAATCAGTTTTATCTAGCTTGATAAAACAATTTTAAGAACAAGAGCTTATCATGATTACTGACATTTTCGTCAATGAATTATTTTAAAAAGATTTAATGTATTCAAGTGCATTCGACTTGCAGTTATTTTCGTCGTATCAATTGCATAACCATTCGCAACAAAGCATTCTCCTAAAATGAATGAACTTCTAAAAGTTTCCCTCCAGTTTAGCATTAAGTTTCTAACTTGCTACCTTGTCTACAAAACATATTCATTTTTTTAAATATTTTATAATATATAAACCAGGACTATGGAGGTGTGGAGGTTTGGTTCGCGATCGCATAAACGCGGTTCCACGCGATTCCATTGTATATATGGGCTGGGTACTCCCCAAATCTGTTCTCTTAGGTTAAGCATTCTCACATTCGGTTGGCAAGAAAGCTAGAAAATTGGCTGCTGCACGAAAGCTTCTCATTCACATTCTCACCATTGCTTACAATTTCAAGGTCATCAGAAAATGAGGTTCGTATAGCTTGAAAACGGGGAACATATCTGAGGTTAAACTACCATGAAGGTCTGGCTTCACTATCACATGAAAGTGGGTTCATTAGCCGATATGGACCGGTACATGCCAAATTTGTTGTCAGAGGTCAAATGTTTTTACATTTTTGTTGTATGGAAGTTTCAACAGTGGTAGCAATGACAAAGTTTTTCACCCATCTTCTCACCATAGCTCAAAATTTGAAGGGGCATCCGAAAATTGTCTTCGTGTGGTTTCAGAGTAGAACTTAAATCTAAAGACTTAACAGCGATTGGCTTTTGCTTCATTTGGTTTCGCTAAAAAACCCCCAACTGCTTTAAGTGCATCTATCCACTACAGTTGAAGGACCGAAACTTTCATACCAAGTGCTCAATATTTTTACCTTCATGTTTCTTACCATTTCTTAAAAGATCTACTGCGCGTCAAAACAAGTCAGTCGCCGTGTTCCGAAGCCCGTTAAGTGACTCACGCCAGAATCGCTCTCATTGCTGGCAATGTGTATTACTGCAAAGGAGGAATTTAGTGCTTCGGCAGTTCAAAATACACGTGTTTATTGCTGTGAGTCATATCATTAATCAGGGACCTGGAGCCCGGAATGCCGATTGGGCGAGCGAAGTGCTGTTGTCATTTTTCTTCCAATGAATGGCGCTTCGACGTCGCTAATGAGTTTCAAGTCTTTTTAACTCAAGGAAGTGTTTTATCGGCTTTAATCGAATGGAATAAAGACTCCGAGTATTATTAATTTCAAGGAGACACAGGGAAGAATGAAAAGATGCTGATTCTGCAGTTGCGCCGCTTTTAGATAAATGCAATAGAAATTTTGAGGAAGTATTTAGTACTGCAGAGTACAGGACTAAGTTATCCATTGTTTGCAAAGAGAGCGATAATTTCCATGGATGTGTGCCACATTTAACCTTTCCTTTAGGGCAATTTGGAAAATGCATTGGAAGATTTTCCTCTGCATAAAGCATTTAACAAATGCCGTACCTCCGACCCATAAAAGTGCCCCACTCCCTCCCCACTCTTCTTTAAAACAGCAAATATGTTGCATTAGCACTTTCAATCAGAAAGAAGAATTTATTTCGTAATGTCCTAAGTCGCCTTTACTCAAATAAATATTTTGTATACTCATATAACATATAGTGAAATCAATCAGGAAAATTACTAAAAATCCTGAGAATTGTTTTAGTACCCTCCTAAACTTCAGCGTCATACTTGGAGTGAAAATACAAAATTGTCTAAATTATGTAGAAATTCCCTCAAAAATAACGCTTTTACTCGTTCGTTACTCATATATTTGTGAATGTAAATGTAATCCATTAATGTCTAAGTCGCCTTTTCTCAATAAATATTTTGTATGCTCATATAACATATAGCAGTGAAATCAATCAGGAAAATTACTAAAAAATCCACCCAGAAAATTTTTTTTTGTTTTAGTGCTCCCTCTAAACGTCCTTACTTGAGACGAAATACTAAAATTGTCTAAAATTATTGTGAAATTCCCTCGAAACAACATATTTTATAATTCATTTACTCATATTTATTGAATGTATGAGAATGAAATCCATTAATGCTCTAAGTCGCCTTTTCTCAATAATTATTTTTGTACACTCATGACATAGTGAAATCAATCGGAAAACTAATCTACGAAATTTTTTGTTTAGTCCCCTCTAAACTAATTGTCCCTATTTGGAGACAGAAATGCTAAAATTATCTAAAATTATGTAAGAAATCCCCCCCCCCCAAAAAAAACATATTTTACAATTGCATTTACTCATATATTTATTAGAATGCAGTAAACTAATAAATAAAATAACTCAACAAAATTACCTTTTTTCTTCTTAACATTGCAAAACTCTGCTACTTTTTTGGTTGATCCTGAAAAAAAGGACGTTGAGAGCATTAATGGTTTAATTTAGTTTATATTGGCGTCAGTTTTGAAGCAACACGAGGGTATTTGGGACGGACCTCGTAATGATGAATAGTAGTCGAATGACGAGGACAGAACTGGCGCCCCTCTTAAACTTTCACTACACAACTTCATTTTGTAATTTACATAAAAAATAAATTTTGCGCGGCGGAGGGATTGGTTGAGCTTGCCTTATATTAATGACCAACTCACGTCAGGATCCATTCCAGTAAACTCATAAATTGGCTAATGTTGAGGAGGAGTAGATATTCATGCATCCTTACTCCTTTGTTAAATTTACACTTAAAAGAAATTCTTTAGAAGATTGGCAAATTTGGTATAGACATGGAGCAGTTTCGACCGGATCAGGGTTTTGTTCCTCGCGTGGATACAAAAACTTGATAAATGTTGATGCTTCTTTTAACGGGACATGGAGCCGTTTCCTGCCTCAACGGATTCAAATTTTATCTTCCTAACTTTGCGAATGGGGTCACTTGGAGATCCTGACCATTATCTTTTTGACTATGCTGACACAGGATCATCACTAAAGAAGCCTCTTGTGAAGCCAGAGTTTGTAAGCAAAAGCAGTATCGACTGCGACTAATCACAAACGGTGTTTTAAGGATTGATAGAGCGATCTGTGTCAGCGAATGAAGAATAGCTGGTCAATCCTTTTCAAATTTTTTTATTCTTATTTTTTATTTTTAATGGCACATTGTTTGTGGGATTTTATGGAAAGTGAATATATATTGGATATAATTGATTTAATTATTTTCAATATTAATAAGCAGCCTTTTGAATTGGTCATTTTGAGAAGAGGAATTTGTTTGCCCTTGGTCGTTCCTTGGCCTTGTCATTTGAGATTTTAGACATTGAAATATTTAAACTTTTTGATTTTATGATGTTTTAGTAAATTGTTTTCAATAAGATAACATTTAATGTAATGTATGACCGTTATGCCTATTCCTTTCTAGTCAGAGCGCCTTGTCGTGTT
>BGPR01052895.1:511-10517 GCA_013235015.1 Araneus ventricosus | reverse complement strand
AGCAGGAGTGGCCTCCCCGAAACTTTCTCGCATACGCCTAACACGGGGTGGGGGGGAAATACACCGAGCAACAGAAACGTGCGGTATTCCCCAACACAGGTGGGGAAAACGCTCCAGCGTTCGCGCCTTTTTTTTACGTAGTAGAATGGAAAAGAAACCGAATATGCAATTTCAAAGCTTTTTTTTTTAACCGATTTAAACGAAAATTGGACACAAATCTACAATTAAGGTTGCAAAGCCACATACCAAATTTTATTTATCTAAGTCATTGCTTTTAGAAGTTATCGTGTTCAGAAGTATGCGATTATAAAGACCGACAGACAGACTGCCCTTGACGGATTTGGCCCAAAATTTGATACGGAACTACATTCCTGATAATAAAACTGTATACCAAATTTCATTTCTCTAGCTGAAAATGTTGTTAAGTTATCGTGTTCGCAGACAGACACACAGAAATAATAAACAAATTGTGTTTTTCGGATTCATGGAGGTCTAAAACGTGGAGATTCGTCAAAATCTCGATTTCAAATTTTTTGAGGATTACAATGCTTTCTCTTTGTATACTTCGTATACGAGAAAGTGAGAACGGAAATCCAGACATTTAATATACAAGTGCCGACAAGTTTACACAAGTGTTTCTAGTTCTGTGAAACCAAAATAAACAAACCAGAAAACTCGTCTAAAGAAACTAACAAAAAGAAAGGGTTTTAGGGCTCTGGAGCAAAGCAGAAATAAACAGAGGACTTGTTGGGAATAAATTGAATCTCTCCTCTTTTTATCGGCAGCATCAACAAGACTATAATTTTCGAATCTTGTTGGCTCTAGCTGGTCAGCATTGCGATCGACGCTAACTGGAATGATATGCTGATTCGAATCACTGATTGATCCCAATCAGCATGCCGTTGAAGATGTCAATTTCTTAATCGTCACACATATATAAAGGTGCGATGCTAGTTTTCTCGCGCGGTTACTGGCTCGCTGTGTTTTCTCTCGCTGGCCCTCTGGCTTTTACTTTCTCCTTCCGGAGAAGACGTCGAGATGTCTCACGACCTGCTATGATATGTGTTAAGTATTGTTTTTATTATTGTCTATCTTGTGTTATGGCTACGAGTGCTATCCATGTTGTGCCGTGTCAAGTTAAAATTTAAACTGTCTCCATCGCCATTTGTGTGGATCTCTATCTTTATGAAAAATTAAATTTATCAATTCAGGTTAATTTTTCACAAGAGGACTGACCTCTGGGCTGCGTTCGAAGAGCTGCGGGTTGATTTGCGTCCAGTTCTTGATCTCCGGCAGTTGGAAGTAGCGCCGGACGGTGTTGTAGTCCGGCAGCCCGTTGTCCCGTCCCCGCATGATGTTGAGCGCCGCAAGATCGCGCCGGGAGAAGTCCATCGGCCCAAACAGCTTGTCTGGAACAGAAAGAGCGAAGACTTACTTGAAGCGTGGGACACCTACTAAAGCATTCAAAATGAAACGGCGCTGCCAAAATGCCCAGACCTTTCTGAATCTGAAAGGTATTGAAATGGAATTCGCATGCAGAATAGAGTCAATAGACCAAGCTCACCTCGGATAAGCGAAAAACTCGGTGAAACGGGATTTACATAAATGGTCACCAATTGAAGACATAAAATATAAATTTACACTCAATTTATTAATTTTTATGGTATACTTACAGTCCTCATGATGCACACTGCCAATGCTTGTAGTATAAAAACAGGCAATGAAATTGTTCCTTTTAAAAAGTCCTTGGTATTTTTTTTGGTTTGTTTGTGGGATGATAAACGTTTCTTTGCTGCAATGTTACGCCATTTTGTTAGCGTCATTAGAATTGTAGGTGCATCCTCTTCTTGTAGCTCAATGTATTCAATAGTTTTTTCAATCGAACTTGGACCTTCATAATGCGTACATTTCTTCTGGTTAACATAGTTTTCATCATCGCTGCTCTCTTGTTCGCTATTTTCAAACATATCTGCAATTTCTTGCTGTTCATCTGCATTCATACACTCAGCAATATCTTTTTCGGTAAAGGTTTCGGAAACGGGAGGTTTTGTGCCAGGCTCAACAAAGATTTGTCATCTGATGCTTCATTTTCATCATTTGGCTGCTCTGATGGCAAAATTGGTCATTTTTTTGGTGACTTGGTTAAAGCGAAATTCGGTTATGCGGGATTCGGATAATCGCGACTCTACTGCATAAGTTGTCTTAGATATCTGGCTCTGAATTTATGAAAGAAAAATTGCGCTGCCTTTCGCGCATGCGCAGTAAAAAAATTTATTACAAATGCTCATACCTTCTATAATACTCAAAGAATTTACTTCTAATTTTAAGACAATGTTTTTCTAACATATTGTCACATAATCTGTAAGTCTCATACAATTTGGTTGAAAACGCTGCAAGTTATAAGCAAAGAACATGAGAAAAAAATTGAGCTTTTCTAACGAAACCTTTATATCTTCCCTAATATTCCGGCTATTTTTACGAAAAGACATGTAAATATTGCGCACAACACACAAAATAATTGACGAAAGTTGCAAACCACTATCAGCTTTCTGTGAAATGGGGTGAGCCAAAATCCCATTTATACTTCATCAATTTCTTGTCGGTTCCCAAAATGCCCTCGCGACCGAATTTTCAGTGTGAGTTAAATCCCATTCTTTATGTGGTGGAAGTTCGAAGCGATATTTGAAAAAATGTACAAATTTCAAAAAGTGTAGGCAATGGTAGCCAGAGCTGTATTATTTTAAATGCCATCTGCTGCTTCCAGATGGCTTTGCGCACACATGTTCCTATGTGATTTGATGCTTATCGTATGCCTGACCAATTTGTCAGATATTTTCGGAGCACCCTGCATATTTTTAGCTAAGACACCTGAGTCCAGTTCCTCCAAAGACCTTCACTGACTTTCACGATGTTCTGAAACTGCCTCTCCAGTTTAATTTAAGAGAGACACGTGATGATTTGTAAAGCCCCGCCCCCCACGATCCTTCTTTCGGCGATCCTTGTACGTGTTATGCCTCATCTACCGTCGTGGGACCTCTCGAACGGTCCGGAGAAATGTCGATGAATGCTCGGGTCGGAAAGGAAGCGAGTCGACGGACGGAGACCTCGGTACAGTTCCTAGAGCTGTTGTACGAGGGACGTTCCGAAAGTACGTTTCGTCATGCTTTTTCCACAATGAAGCTTTCCGAAACATACAATGGCCAAACAAAATAAAAACTTTTGGCTAGTTCTCACACATATATGCCACTCGCCCAAAGTTTCTCGTCACGTGACGCATTGAGACAACCGATCAGAGAGGATTTTGGAATCGTGGCAGGCGAACTACGTCACCGTCAAAGTCGCACCCGATTGGTTTGAATGCTCGCTTCTGATAGTATTCCGTCACTATCGCGTACATTTTTAAGCCGATTGAGTACAGTCCACAATTACCGACAACAAGTCTGGCCGGTCACGTGACGAGAAACTTCGGGCGAGTGGCATTACCCTAGTACACACGGAAATCGCTGACCGTCTGATAGAGCCTCGAGGCAATCATAACGCACGAAGACGAAAGCTTCCTTCTGTAATGTGCTAAATTTCCCCCCTTCCTTTCGCTATTAGAAGAAGGTTTCAACCATTTGTGAACAGGGTTGTTATTTTGAATCACCCTGCATTCGGTGGTTGCTCACCTCTGACGTCGGAGCAGAGCACGTTGTCCTCCCGCTCGGCGATCTGGGAGGCTATGCCCATCAGCAGCTCCTCGATCCCGGACTCCACTTCCTCAGAATCCCACCAGGTGGAGCAGAGGCGCACGGCCGGATATCCAGTCATAGTTTTCCGGAACTCGCACTGGGCACTCCTGAAAGGGATGTAGAAGTATTACAGGATGAACCTCAAAGAGGAGGAAAATTAATTATCTTCTACTTTCTATTCTTTAAACTAGATGCAATCTTCAATAAATTTTTTAATCAAATTCACAAGCAGATGACGCCACGTGTAAGAAATCAAAATTTAGTTAAAACCTATCGATTAACATATATTCAAGTTCAGAAAAATAATAAATTAGTTCATCACGAACGCACAAGTTTTCTATACTTTAATTAAATGGACATTTGGGTGTTTCTTGCAATTGTCGGAATCATTTGCTTTCCGACACCACACATTCGTAAAGTAGAATCTCACAAATATTATCGACTGGCAAAGGTCTGTTACTGTCCCTTTTTCGGGACGGTTGTTTTTTTTTATTTATTTTTACCTAAGCAATGGAACTTTTAGATTTGATTGTTGCATATAAATGTTCACCTAACTACTATATAAGTTAGAAACTCAATTAAAATAATTTTTCGAATTAAAAATAAAATTAATTCTAAAAAATAATTAATTAATTCTAATTAAGAATTAATTAACTCTAATTTAAAAAAAATTTCAAAATAGTGTTATCTTTTATATTTAATTCGCGTTATCATATTAATGCATTTTCTTTTCTCTCTTTTTTTTGAAAAAGTGAAGTAATAGTTTTAGCATTTAATAGGTTAAAGTAATTAGTGTTTTTTGATAGTTTTTAGATGTCAATTGCTGGAAATATAATTAAGAAATTCCTTCAAGTGCAGTTTTAACACAAATTACATTTTTGATGCGCACGATTTCTGTATATTTAAGAGCAACGTAATATTATATGTGTATGAATTTATTGAAGATATTTATTGATTTAAAAAATAATTTGCTCCACATAAATTCTATCCAAGAAAGAATAAACAATAATTTATTTAGGTATTTTCCTCTAATCCGGTAAACAGTAATTTCGAAGAAAACAATGCAAAGAATGATGACGAGCAAACTACAGTAGAAGCCCGGCAATCCGAACCCCAGGAATCCGAAATTTCGGATAATTCGAACTTCTTCCTTTAATTTTCTGATAAATTTTTACTGCAAAATGAAGGGAAAATAGCAATTACGAATCAGAAACAAAGCTAATTGTTGGAAATTATACGTAATTAACTTTCCTTCAGTCTCCTCATTCAATCTTCTAACCAATCACAAGCTATTGTGATTATGTCATGATACAATACGTCACTGCGTGACGTCACATGCATCCCATGATTCCTTTCATGGAGAGCCGGTATAAGGCAGTTAGTGATGTAGTTTGAACTGTGCTTGTTAAACGTTCTTTATGTCTGTGTCTTACGTGCTGTAATGTCTTGGCCTAGGTGTGACCAAATAAATTCAAGCTAAGGTTGGCCTAAATACTTTTATTACTACAGCAATAATTAATAGACACTTCTCGCAGAGAAGTCTTGGTTAAATATGATTATTTACAAAGTAATCAGTAACATCATAGTTCTAGAACGTCAAAGTTCCATGACATTTAGTCCCTAAATAATTGTATTCACAGGATGGTTAGCTTCCACCTATCAATGTAATTCCGAACAACGAGACTACCAAAAGTGCTCGCAAGTTCATGAGCCGAGAGTTCGAGGATGCCGATTCCTCGGGGTTGCCTACCAAAGTCCGACTTCAGTCGGGACTTTCAATCCGCTGATCACACAGCTTTCTTCGGTCCTCCGGAGCCTGAAACCTCGTTCGAGACGCCTCATCCCTTTCTCTCCCCGAACATCAGTTTTTATTCACTCCTTCAGGGAGTGGAGCTCCGCCTATCTTTTCCTTCACTGGATAATGGTACTCTGGTTGACCAACAGCTCCCTTCCTAGTGGTCAACCCCGATTATGGGAAGGTTCTTGAGTTTTCGCCACCACCGGCCTATTCAGGAATGATACCAAAGGGTACCGCTAATGTGTTCGCTGACAGTGATGGATTCCTCGGCATTGTGGTGGTCCTCTGTGTGAAGTCCTTTCTCTTGCCTCCCTCTCGTTAGCGATGTCCAAGTGCAACTGTCCTGCTGTTCACCGCCAATATCAAAAGGGGCGGCACTCTTTTTCTCATGGGAACGTTGCTCGCGGGAAGGAAACCTTACAGTGCTATGTGTTCAAAATAAACGATGATTAAACCAGTTTCTCGAACTCTGCCAATTTCCCCTTCACTAATGTTTATTCCTAACTTAAAAAGAAGTATCTGAAGTGGTCTTTAAGAATGAATACAGCACCTTAATGAGTAGAAACAAACACGGATATCTTCTTTTCACCCTCCTCTCGTTTGCCACTGTACCGTGGAAATCACCGCATGCTCTTTCCATACGTCTTCACAGAGCACCCAGAGTCGATACTCTACTGCATTTGGTATATCAAGAGTAGTTTACCGAATTTCCCGGATAATCCGTATTTCCCGGGATCCGAACAGTGGTCAGTCGCAGTTAGTTCGGATTCCCGGGACTCTACTGTATTTTTCACTTTCTCGTATACGCAGTGAAGGAAGAGAAAGTGCTGTGATTGGCCAAAAACTCCACCTCGATGAATCCCACGTCCCCGAATCCGAAAAAGAATCATTTCTGGAATTATGTGTATGCATCTGCCATCTCATCCAGCGGGCTAATTGTGCTGCAGCCCAGGGGCGCCTCTGATCCAAAGGCACATTTACAGTACTGATTTTATTTTAATTTTGAACCAAAAATGTATTTGAATAAAATTTTTAATATGTTAAAAATAAAGAAATGATTATGGGTTGTAACTAGACATTCGTCGATTTTGTGATGTTCAATAAACATGTATGTATCATTTCAAAAAATATTCAGAGACAATCAGTGAGAAAAATCCTAAATTATGCAGATACGGAAGCTTACTTGTAAAATGCTGTTTTGAAAAGAGGCTGATTTGGGAAACTGTTGCGCGTTAATCAGAGAACGTGTTACTTTTTTTTGTTGCTCCTCAATTACCGTATTAGACAGACATGTTCTCTTGGCTCTCACATTTCTAGTTACGGTTCTGATGGGGCGCCGAAATTTGTTAAGACTGCCCCGCTGTCAACTACAGACAATCGAGTTCAGGGCACAAAATGTTCCTTCTCCACTTTTGTTGTGGGAGTGACGCCCTACATGCAGCGGAGGGTTTCATGGCCAGGGCGTAGTGAATCGTGTGGGGGCGCCGCCCTGCGTCTGTCCTTACCTCTTGTAGAGTCCGGGAGGGATGAGGGTGTGTCCGAACCGGAAGGCGGCGGACTGGAACACGTGACTCACGCCAGGGTGAAGGTCGGGCTGGTAGCCTGCAAAAGAGAACAATCATTGCTTGTGGGTCACACAGCAGCGACAAAGCCCAGTGACCGCGATTCTGTCACTTCGGGAATGTCAGGGACGATCCACACACAATCTAGTGGTTATTTTTCCGTTAATGGAGCAAAACTCGTCGCAAAGCTGAAATGTTGGAGCCATTCCGTCTGGCTCCAACATTCACCACTTTGGCAATGTATGTCGTGCTATGGAAGTCGAAAAGAGGACCCTCCAGTGTTGTGACCTTGAACAGATGTCATTCACGTCTAATTAATCGTCTGCAGCTCATCGACAAGAGGGATTTGGCGGGGATAATATAGATTTGTAAAAATTGATGGCTGTTGGCGGGAATATTCGGGGAACGAACCGACAAACAGAATGTTTGTTTATCTGCAGAGGCGGCCCGAGGCCCGTGCAACTGCCCTTGGCGCCAAACTCTAGGGTGGCGCCAAAGCGGGAGTGTGGAGGAAAAAAAAAGATTTTGAGAAATAAAGTCATACATTTTTAAAATAAATTTGCTGTATATATTAATTTATTTTCGATAAAATGGCTATAGTATAATCTTAAATATCTCTGAAGTTTTAAAATTATTACTATAATATTATCCAGTCATATTTGCAGGTAAAACTTGCATATTTTTAAATAAACATTTGTTTGAGATATAGAATGCAGACATCATAGAATTTAAAAATTACCTTGGTATTGGGGGGGGGGGGGCCATATTTTGCCCTTGCCCGGTTGGTAAAGTTACCCAGGGCCGCCTCTGTATGCAAAAAGTTATTGGAATTTCAAAGTCTGATAAGTGAATCGGAGGGAATCTTCCTGGGTGAGTGAACACATCATTGAATATGACTTTACATTCAAAAAGTATTGAAGTTATTAATCCACGCAGAATGTTCCTCAATTTTATGAAAATGTAGTGAAGGAAAACTAACCAAGTGTTGAATGTGGATAGAAGATTGAAGACATAAAGAAAACATGCTTTTGAATATTAACTGCCCGTATTTTTATGTTATACTAGCCGCCAGCTGGGTCGTTCGTCTTTTTAATAGTATTATTTAATTATTATTAACTTATTTCATTTTTAACAAGCTGAGAGCATAAATTGCAGAATTAAACATCCTTATAAGTCATTTCAATATCTCTGACCTCACTCATCGGAATGTAATTCTGCAATATTATTTATTAAATATATTTTAAACAACATTTTTTAAAAACATTTTATCCCGAATTTATTCTGTCGAATGTACGGGAAAGGGCCGAAAAAACCCAAGACTGAATATTCGTTACCTTCTTACTTGGTATTAAATGTGTATGAAATCAAACGGAACAAACTTCCTCCTGTAAATGCTGAAAGTTATTGTTTTTGAATCTCTCATTGTATACTTATAGATTTGTAATGTATTGAAGGCATTTTGGATGTGCTGATCATTCGGATGCAGGGGTCACTTTGAATTCGACCAACGTGATCACTACAAGCGGAGTCCACTGCATATTAAGAAAGAAGACATCCACTCTGAAGCACAGAAGCTCGGGCTCTGCTGTGCTAGAGACGCAAGCTCCCTGGTTTGTTAGAAACAAACAGATCCAAAAAGAACTCAAACTAACCTCAATGCTTGAATTTTTCAGAAAACTTGCTCTCAAATTTTTTAATACAATAGATAATAGCTCCAATCCAGCCATTGCCGAAATTCCGAACTACGACCCTGCTGAGCCTAAGAAGAAAAGGCGGCCACGTACCCTGATTAATTAGAACTAAGATCCTCAGAGCATAAACTGACATGACCAGTCCTTTTTAGGACTATCTCGGAAATGTCGTTGCACCCAAACGGACCTAGCCAGCTGCCAGCGGGCCAGACACAGAATGCAAATGGGATCAACACCAGATGACAACTTTAAGGTAAATGTACCCCTTCCCCCAGTATTAATTTTATTATTGTTAATGCCAATACTACATTTTTTTTTAAATTTTAATTCTGGTGTGACAGAGAAGTTCGAATGTTTGTAAGAATGGTTTTATGAATGGATGCATGTAAGAGTCATATAAATCACCCTTATTTTTCAGCACCTACTTTATTAATGTTTATAACGGTTTTTTCTAGCAAGGCCCATCGGTAGCTAACTGTTAGTCTAGGAGATTAAGGACCCAGAGTCCACGCGTTCCGTCTAAACCCATTCATCCCTGGTGTGCTGTGCTAGAGAAGAACATAAGAAATATTGGTTACCTTGGTAAGGAGAGACAGGCTCCATCAGCAGCAGGGGCAGATACTCGTGCAGGATGATGTTCTGAAAGAAGAGCAAATCTCTTGAAAATGGTTTTCATAAAGACACGCTTTTATTACGTATGCTAAAAATGAGAAATGTTTTGTTTTAATTATTTATGACTTATTATTACTTAGTCTTTATTCGATCCTATAAATATTAAAGACCCTCGAAAACCTTTTTTTTCCGAATTCAACACCTGGCGATGCCGTGTATGATATAAAAATTAAATTAAACTAATCGATCAACTGATAATTCGGTTCTAAAAATACAGAAAGAAATATTCTTTTTCTGAGAACACACGAGAGTACGAAATTTCGAAACTCGAACACATCAGGAAGTGATGAAGAATCGATAACAAGTACCCCATTCACAGGTAAGAAACAATAGCGTGAGAAAATAGGTCACTGATGAGTTTATTCACTAACTGACGCTTATGAAATCACGTGACACCTTCAAACTTTCGGGTCTGGCCTCTTCATTCCCTAAAGGCCCCAAAAGGCAGGCGTCGACCCCTCTTTTTAGCTAAAAGATATCATAGACTAGAAGCCAGAATTTTCATTAGTAAATGTATCTCGACAAATAAGCTGGGGGCCAAAATATCGCCCA
>BGPR01052894.1:0-10517 GCA_013235015.1 Araneus ventricosus | reverse complement strand
ACACGATAACTAGAGTAATTTTGATGTAAATTTAACCAGCATGGGATATGTTGTAAGGATTGTGAAAATCTCGGTCGAGTTCGTAGATGGGCTATCCAGCTCAAAGGGGGTGGAAATGGTGGGGGTTGAAATTTTCATTTTCCCATAATTCCTTTACAATTGAAAATAGAAAGAAAATTCAAATCAGACGAATTATTGCCTTATCATAACGAACAATTTGTGAATTTAAACTTTTTCGATAGCTACAATAGCTTAGAAGTTATGAGATGCCTTTCCCCTCCGCTTCCCCCTAACTTAAAGTACGTTTTAACCTATGCATGTTACCCCTTGTTGGAAAGCTATCACCATTTGCATCCTCCACCCGCTTTCATTCTTGCAGCTCTAATCCTTATGAGAATAGAGGGCGAAATGTTCTTTTCCTTATTATTATTAGTAGAGACGTATACACATAACGCTTTTGCCCATGTTATCTTGTGAACACGATAACTAGAGTAATTTTGATTAGATTTTAACCGGCGAGAGATATGTTGGAAGGTCGGTGAAAATATCGACCGAGTTTGTAGATGGGCTAACCAGCTGAAAGGGGGTGGAAATGGTGGGGGACTGAAAATTTCATTTTCCCATAATTACTTTACGATTGAAGATAGAAAGAAAACTCAAATAGGAGAATTATTGCCTCTTCATAACAAACAACTTTTGTACTGAAACTTTTTTGATAGCTACAGTTTTTTAGAAGTTATGAGTTAAAATGCCATTTTCAATCCCCTTCCCCATTTTCTCATTTCCCCATAGCTTTGTTACGACTAAAGATAGAAAAAAATTCAATTATGCAAATTATCACCTTATCATAACGAACAACTTTTATATTAAAAGTTTTTGTCAGCTAAAATTGCTTAGAAGTTATGAGCTGAAAAGCGATGTTCACGGCCCCCCCCCCCCGAATTTATATTTTCCCCATAGCTCTCTTACGATTGAAGATAGAAAGAAAATTTCAATTCGGGAAATTATCACCGTATCATAACAAACTACTTTTATTTGAAAGTTTTTTGACAGCAAGAATTACTTAGAAGTTATGAGCTCCCATTAGCCGCATTCACTTCCACTTTTTATACGGCAAACAAGCTGATATACCTGGCTTTGCTACGGATTAAAATGCTTTCATGTCTAATATTTTTAATGTAAAAACTACTATTGTATAAAAATTGTGATACACAAATTCCTTTTCTGATCTGAAACGTTTTTAATTAGAAGGAGAATATCAATTGAACCAGACAATTTTCAAAAACAGCCGATAGATAATTTTCTCCATAAATTATTAGATACTTCAAATTTCGTTAACAATTACTAAAGTAGAAGAAAGAAAGGTTTCAATAAATATTTTGAAACAATTAAATTAACTAGTTAATTATTCATTAATTTAAAAAATGAAAATCAATCAATCATTATTTGGTCCTGATAAAAATTATTAATCGTCTATTCTTAAAATTTTCTTTTCGCATTCGTCCAGAATTCTGTTAATGTATTCTGGCAACAATACCTCATATTATTCTTATTCTTCAACAATAAAGAATATTGTTACGAATTCTGTATAAAATTAATTTTGAAAAAAATATTAAAATGAGAGAAACAAATTGTATGGACATTGAATTTTTGTCACTGAAATGCTAATTTTTTAAAATTTAATAAAGTGCAAAAAATAGTTTCGTGAGATATTTTCCAAAGATATCGCGAAAAAACGCCTTGCTTAATTTTTAATTAACTGAAATTTTAAGTAGCTTTTGGGATTTGAAAAGTTGAAGGTGACCTTTCTCTTGTCTTAAATAAAAAGGGTGCAAAGTCTGGTTGAAATCACTCCAGTGGTTTAGCAGATGTGGAACATACATACATAGCCACAATGAGTTTTATTTAAATTAAGATAATTATTAGATAATTACAAGATTAAGATTGTTAGCATATACTATGGGCCATAAAAAAAGTTTTAGCGAAGATATCGTCACGATCAATTAAATATTTAATTTTAATTAAGTAAATAGTTAATTTTAATTAATCAAACAGTTAATTTTAAGAGTTAATTTGATAATTAGTTAATATGACAAATTACTTTAATTTGAAATTTAACTAAACATGGCTGCACCAATATTTGTTTAGTAAATTTAATATAAAATAGCCAAAAAAAGATAGATATATAAGAGTTCCCTTTATCCTTTTTGATATTGAAAGATATCTCATTAACTTTCAAATTGTTTTGGGGTTTTCTGCCTGAGTATTTGCTTTTAACTGTCAATGTAGATTTAAATTTACTGTTCAAGATGACTGCATTGATATCCTATGCTTTAAACACAAGTATTAAATTTGCAATTCGCAATGTTTAATACAAGTAATTTTTATTCTCTTATGTGTTAAGAATTTAGTGACTATTATCTCTGTAACCAGGGAGATTCTCTAAATGAGCCCATTCTAGTAGTGTTTAAATGTTTCATGTCATGTGATTTTAGTATATGACAAAGTAATGTTCGCACAATTATATGGTAACCTAGATTAAATAAACTAATTTTTAAGTTTAGAGTCGTTCTCCATTCGTGTCAAGTGTCATTTTCTTGCTACTGTTTCAGATAGGCTGGCTTAATGTTATCTAGGGGCTATTTATTTCTTTATGAATCCTACCTGTTGAATTATTATGTGTTGGGATATAAAGAAAAATTTGGCCAATGTACTGACCAATAAATCTAGCATTACCTTTTGAGTAGAATGATAAAACCTAGATATAGTAAAAAATTAAATTTCATGGAAACAGAATCCCAGCGTAAATATTGCAATGTGTAGAAACAATAAAGTAATTGGCTATGTCTGTATTGATCAGTTTGTAATATTTCATTACTTTTGTAACATTAACGTAAAGGAATCTACCGTTGCCTTCTAGCTTGCCGAGAGGGATTTTATTTAAAATCGGAAACATCTTTACCGCTGTCGCGTTGAACAACTTCACACTTACTAGTTACAGAAATAATCAATTGCACAGTGCTGCAATTTAATTTCATTTGTAAAAATCTTTGTAATAATCATTCAAATCTTGATTCTAGAGTCTTCAGAAACGTAATTTTTAATCAATTAAAAAAAATTGCAATAATAGGAATGATTTTTTGGTGGCTACCAATAATTTACTAAAAAATCTCGATGATAACAATTTATCTTTTGATATTCACGGAATTGAAAGGCTTATTTTTTAAAATAGTCAGGAATTTAAATATTAATTTTGGATTCTGGGGGGAAAATTAATTATTGGGTTGCTGCTAATATTTTTCGAATAAATTTATGTACTTTTTCCTTTATTATAGTAGCATTGATAAATTTTGAGAGCTCTTTTTGAATTTGATATTGATTTATTTTCTGAATTTTGAGTTTCCGCCAGAATTTTTGATCGTTTTCATTACGAATGAAAATCTTGGGCGGGAAAATTATCCTTATTGCTTGCATAATGTGCCCGATGGCTAGTAATTTTCTTTTAATGTTTTTTTAAAATTAATCTTATTGGGGATATAGTGTTTGTTGTTTTTAAAAATTTCCTTTGTGAACTCCTTTTCTATCTCATATTCACTTGGGGTCTTTCGGGCTACGCCCGAAAAATCCCAAGTTTTTTTAAAATCCATATCGAAAAGCCTATAGCTCTTGATAAAGTAGGCTGAATGGATTCCTTATTGTTTACTTCAATTTTTTTCGGGTTGAATTTCTTTGTCTTATTACTTCATTTGAATGTTTTTTTTTTGTCTTCCTTTGTTTTTTGCATGCAGCGGCATATTGCGCGCTACTGAAACATTGTATAATTATGCATTATATTTTGAAATTTGTTTTAATTGTTAATTACATTTTATTTGATTCTCTATATATTCTAGGTTCTAGAAACATATATCCATTTAACTAAAAAATATATTTTCCGATTAAGACAGATTTTACTGTATTTGAATCAAGTGAAAAATATTTCTTTTTTCTTTCTTTACAAGGTCACCAAACTTTAAGAATATGAAGGTAACACACGGTTACTTTTGGTTTAAAATGTATCTTTGAATATAACTCCTTAAAATGTAATTCTGTTTCATTTCACGGAATGGCAATCGAAATTTCAAACCCATTCTTTGAGAATATTATCAAGATCTAAAAATTTCTAAATTTAGAAATTTAACGTGCTGTCTTTATTTTAAAAATAGTGTGCTATTTGATACAAGGAAGTAAAACAATAGAAAAGCAAAAAAATTTATTACTTTCAAATTTGGTATAAATTATACAAAAAAATGTGTATTTCCGTCAAAATATAAGAGATGTAAACAAAGGTCAAAATATCACAAAGTTATCACAAATAAGCAACATGTAAAATAACGCGAAATGAAAAAAATACCTTTTTTCATAAATATTAATACATCACACATAAATCTTTTTATTCTTAATTAACATGACAGCTCAATTCATAGTATACAAAAAATATAAATCTTGTTACATATATGACAATAATGTTTTAAAAATAGCAGAATTAAACAAATAATATACATTAACAAAGCAATGTTTATTAGATAAAAATGAAATTTAAAAAGATTCTAAGAAGAAAATGCCATTATGAAGGGGACAGAACAGAATGAAATCGAACTCGCATTCTTCTTATCCTTGTCCGTTGTCAGCTTCAGAGTTAAGAATCTTCCCAGAAAGAATCCTAAAAAGAAATACAAGATAATATTCAACAAACTTAGCAAATAAACCTATGACATATATGTATTATAATATTATAAATAAGTCTAAAGTTTGGAATGAAGTTGGAAATAAATGGAATCCATTCAGAGGATGTCACAGTTGCATGGAAAACAAAGCTACGCATGCCATCCAACATCATTAAGGAACATGAATTGGATGAAAAAGATCATGAGTTGTATCCTCTGACTGAACTCTTCATCAGCAGTATTCTAAAACTGTTAGATAGATCTGAGCTTTAGCAACGAATTTCTCCCTGCTGTATGGCTGGCCGATGAGTTTTCCTACAACCGAGAGAAACACAACTATAGAGCAGTTTCCCCTGAAAGTCTCCAGAAAGGCAACTTAAGCTGGGCATTCACGACAAGGCTATGCCTTTGTCCTAAGACTGGTTTTCTTCCCACCCATTTTAGTCGAAAAATTAGGCAAAGCATTCACGGATGTTCCAAAGTTTGTTTTGAGACAAGGTTCAAAGTCGCAGAATTCCTGCCACCAGACTCCTCTTTCCCCACGCGGGGATTTCGAGTTTCATTTCTAGTCTCGACGCGAGGTGCCAATGTAGGCAGGTCATTTGTTTTGTCGCTACGCTCGCATCGAGGTCTCAAATTCGAATCGGCGGATTGAGTTTTGGATTTTAAGTTCTTTTGAATTCCACCATTTCGAATGATTTGCTAAAAATTTGACAGGTTTTTTACCTTGATGATAGGTTTTTCCTTCCCGTGTTCCAAAAATTCCATTTTGGAAGAGCGGAGAATGGTCTGCGTTACTCGCACATATTGGAGCAAAATTATGCTTTTACTTCATATGCTAACGACTTTCTACAAGCTCGGTTTGGCAAATCGAAAACGATATCATCGTGAGTCCTTGGTTAATGGACTTAACAAGAAATGCTAGACCAAATTCACCACATTCTCTACCTTATCGCTTTATTTTCGAGATGTATGACTTGTTTTTCTTTATACTGCAGATTATTACAGAGCAGTGTCATTTTGAAGCAGCGTTATTACTTATGACTTTCGCCATATAACTAGTTATTAAAATATTATCATATAAAAAAACACTCGTGAAATAAGAGGTTCAATCCTTCAAAATTATTGAAGCTAATATACTATTTGCAGTTTCATAAAGAAAAAATTTTGTTTTCGAAAGTAACAAACATAGAGAAACATGAAACTTGTGAACACACAGAGTTAAAGAATTCAATAAACTTCATCATTACCTTTAGAAGAATGAAAGATATAATTAATTTAGATATGACATTCCTTTACTGATCTGAAATTTTAGAGATTACATTTTTTATATAAGGTAAAAATTTGTCTTTTTCATTTCAAAATTTGGACTATATCATTTAAATTAATTCTGAGATTATTTTTCTTATATAATTTAACCTAGTTAGGGATTTTTGTTATTCCGATGCTTAAGATTGCCTGCTGTTGTTCAAAAGTAGCTATGAAGATATCCATGGATAGAATTTCTATTTAGTTTTGATTACTGTGAATTGAATTACAGATATACAAACACGGAAGTTAAGTCAATTAAATGTATTTTTCTACTCAAGATCAAGTCTCCGAATTTAGGTTTTAAAATATTAGCATTTCAATGAAATTTTTAATAAAGTCTTCACTTTGTAAACAATTGACATCTGGATTTCGTTTACTTTGTTTATCTTAAAAAATAAGATAAGCTGTCTTCAGGGTGACTTTCTATGTGGGTTGATATTAAAAAAACAAGAGCACTCTCTCCCTTTAAAGAATATTTCCTCAAAGTAAACGTCTTCTGATAGAGGCAAAAAAAAAAAAAATCCCAAAGCTTCATTTTTTAATTATGATATTAAGGCTGTGAATGTTTACTTCAGTATTTCTTTTTTGAAATATTGGTAAAAAAATCATTCAAAAAGTGCTGACTTATGGAGAAAAAATGTATTAAATTGTTTGAGTTTAAAATGTCATTGAGATTCCAAAAAAAATTGAAACTTAGTTGTAAATAAGCAACCTGTTTACTTTTAGAGTTGAGTAAACTGCTATAAAAAGAATCGTATCCGTGATATTAAACGAAAACTGGTTTTTAGTGAAACTTCGACACTAACACCAGGTGACCATTTATATCAAAAATAAATAAACTAAATAAAGGACTGTACAAAATGAATATTGTATTTGTAGAAAATAAGACATTAGCATAAAATTGTTACTTTATAACTGAGCTTTTTAAGCTTTTCTCATACGCGTCCCTTTTCAGGTGAAAAAAATTTTTCGTGACGTCATTTTCGTCTGAAAAATTTCGTTGCGACCCATGATAGCTGGAAAATAATTACGATATAAATGTGTTTATTTTCAGATTCCGCACCTACGAATACAACGTTATTTGCATGTACTGTACCGATGAATAAAACTTTATTTGCAGGTACTGTACTTACGAATTAAAATGTTATTTTCAGGCGTTTCCTAATTCAATATTATTTCTGTCGGAGTACCAAACGTTCATTTTGTACTTGAGATTGAAAATTACGTTTTTTACATAACTGAGATAATGTTACACGGCTAGAGTTTTCATTTCATTTAATCACCGTAGACATGTGATGGTGGTTTTGGTTTTCATTTAATCTGGCTTTGAGTGCTGGTTTCTTTTTCATTTGCCAGAGGCAATGTATTCACGAAACTTTCATTGATAAAATTGTACTTCTTGAAAAATCATTGATAAAAATTGAATTTCCATTACTGACGAACTCCATAGCCTAAAAGATATCTTATTTATCATCTAGAAATTTAAATAATTCTTTGTAGCTGTCGGAGATCTAAAATCGATTATTCAAAAGATTGAATCTGTAAATAATTTCATTGGCAAATTTCATTGAATACATCTTGAATTAAATGCCATTAAAATTAAAGCAAACTACAGATGTTAAGGCTCCTTATATCTCAGGAGATAACACCAGTGGTTTAGCCGAAAGAGCACCAGCTAACTGATCCGCAGACTATAGGTTTTATCTTGACCAACACATTTGATATAATTTTCTTTCTCGCAGCTGCATGACTAATCTGTTTAAGAATTTGAATTTTGGCTAATCAATTTGAAGAGTTATGTCTGCAAAATTCAGTATTTTATTTGAATTTGCTCCTTTTTCTAAATCTAGTGTATTTTCAGAAATATTTAAAATGACTCTTATTCTAATTTCCTTGTAAGTGTTCTAAATTAAAAAGAACAGCTATTTTTCCCAAGAGACTTTAAGTTACGCCTACAGAAAAAAATTAAGTGAGCAGAACGCACAGTGCCTAAAAATGACGTTTTATCATTAGCTACATTACCTGCAAATAAAAGTTTCATCTGCAGGTGCAGTACTTGCAAATAACCTTTTATCCGCAGGTACTGTACCTGCAAGCAACGTTTCATCCACGGTTCTGTTTCTGAAAATAACGTTTAATCCATAGGTACATTACTTGCAAATAAGACATCTATATGATATACCTATATGCAATAAATACAAAAATTACTAATGATAAAAAGAAATTTCAATTAAACTCATTATTTAGCGAGTTTAAAAAAACCCTTTATGTCAGGGAATACTACACTTTTGATCATATATAAAAAAGAATTTGAAAAAAGTAGTTGTAGAATTAGCAACAAACCTAACATGCTCTATACTTTCCAGTTTGGGTGGCGGCTGATAGTTCAAGGAGAAGAGATGTAAAGAAAGAAAAAAAAAATACAATTGATGTCGAGTTTCATGGCCCTTACATTCGAAAGATGCCTGTTTTCAAGATCCTTAAAACACAAAACTATCAAATGCAAAACAATAACTAGTGGTTGAGTTTTTTTGCCCTCTCGCAAACGGCAAAATTTTTTTATGATAATCCCGAAACTCACGAAACTTTTTACTTGAAGGATGGTGTTGTGGGTTGATGGAGTTTATGAACTCTAAGTTCTTCTCCTCCGGACATTGCTATGTAAAGAACTCTGCCGGAAGCTATGATACTATCTTTTAATAATGAAAATTACTGTATATATTATTTGGACAGCTTTCAGGGTAACTTTTCAAGCCACAAGAAATGCAGTCCATCCAGGCTACGTCTCTGTCTTATGACAATCTCGGCTGCGCATGTCAGCTAGCTAGGTGTGGCGTTAGAGTCTGCCCGAAAGGGGGCCACGACCTCCTGTACGGGGGAGGGGTGTAATGAAATTGGTCTCAAATTTTCGCTAGATCTTTATTTATCTAATAGTTGAATACCCCGTTGCGTGCCCCACGGTCCCCCCACTGGTGCCACCCCTACAGTTAGCATTTCTCTGTATGTGGTGTTATGCTGTGCTGTGAATTGAATCACTCATTGCATTTATTTACATGCACTTTCTTACTCAGGTCCAAGCTCGTATTGTATGTCTTTCTGTAATTAGTTTTGTCATGCCTTCGTGTCAATGACTCAAAAAAGCAACAAACTAGATGAAAGAGAGCGAAACAACGAGAAGAAATTTAGTATGTGGTCTTTACACCAGTATTGATGATCTGTATAAAAAAGTTTGAGCAAAATCCTTCAACGGAAAAAATACTTTTATACAGTTCTTTACAAGTCAGACGCCTTTTTTTCTTCCTTTTTTTCACTTTCAAAGATAATTTTTTTTTGGTCATTGATGCCTTAAATGCCGTTGAAAGTATCATGGGACAAGATATAAGTATCTTAAAAAGTTTTCTTCTGCATCTAGAATAAACCGATTTACTCTAGACGGAATTTCTTATTAATTCAGGGAAAAGTATTTCCTTTCAATGAAGAAAGAAAAAAAGGCAATCAGACCAAATATCTTAGTCTTTCCATTAAGGCCTTTATATTTTATTTTTCTTGCTTTTCATGAGCAAAAATGGTATGTCGATCAATTTTTGGCACGCGTTTCATTAATAGCAAATGGTGTTTTTAAAGAACAGTTCACTAAAAGACAACTGACAAAATCTTCAAGTGAACAGCTCTAGAAATTTATCTTTAGCTTAAAAATTCCAGCTTCCTTTTATAAAAAAATATTTCAACATAGAATGGAAAGTAATTCTTATAGCTATGCTATTATGCTTCAAAAAGTAACATATAGGTAACGTGCGGAATACTTAAAATATTAGATAATAATTTAATGAATAATAAGGATAACCTTAATCAAGAACTCGAGTTGGAGGAAAGAATTAAATTTATGATTTATTTCGAAATAAATAATATAGCTATAGTGTTGGGATTCCTAGATCACCCTCGCCAGTGGAGGGCGCTGTCCTCCCCCGAGGGTCAGGGATTGTTTTTGAATGAGTCGAGTTGCGAACTCGGGGTGAAAGGAAGCTTTGGAAGGCACCGGCGAGTGAGGCCGGGAATCCCAACGGAAAGCTAGAGAAAGTGTAGTGTTTTGATTGACGTTGCTAACCCCGAAGGGTCCCAACGTTCATTTTAACTTGCTGTCTGTCTTAATGTACTGTTTGTCCTTCTATGTTTGCGACCAAATTGTTTTGTTATCATCTCTGGAGCATTGGTTATTCCATTTACAAAAGAACCAACACCCCAAAAAGGGCCGCGAACTTTACAATAGCTTTTCAACATATAAACAAAATATACATATTTTCCCCTTCGTAATTTACGAAGCGGAAAAATACTGGTAAAATCTTAATTTACAAATACTGGTAATAAATCTTCTGTATTGAGGGAATTATTTTTTACAACAAACAATAGAATAGTTGAAAATTTTGTCAGCCTTCTGCACTCATTTAATGAAATTGCCAAAAGAAAAGCAAAGATTTCTTGCCAGATACGGCGCTAAACGTGAAT
>BGPR01052893.1:0-10517 GCA_013235015.1 Araneus ventricosus | reverse complement strand
TTAGACTTGTTATTTGACGTAAACTTACGTCCCTCCATAGTGGTCTATTGGGATGTCGGTAAAGGAAAAAATTATGAACCTTTTCGTGGTAAAGTTAAACGCTTATAGCTACGCAACCAAATAACATAAAGAATTGGTTTTAGTTTCATTTAACAGAGAAAGGTGGAAATTAAAGATTGCAGAACAGAATTTTAGAATTTGGAATTACGGTTTAGTCACAGTCGAATTGCAAAGTTGGTGAAATCATGAAGAATTTTGATGACGTCACAGCGACCGATCCGCGCGCACGCATTGCCCAATCTAGCTTCCCCCGCTTTCTCGTACGAGACTCTGGCGGACTCAGTCGCTTGCTGTAGACGATTGTGAGCGGTATATTAACTGTATTTTATTTTCTTAAACATCATTTTAATCTCAATATGGTTCCTACAAATTACCCAAGTACATTCGGCATTTCATTCATCGATCTTACTTTCACGCGAAATATTACTCCAGAATTGATGAATTACGTTTGCTATTTCTCGTACCTTCGTCCAAATTTACATAAGATTGTTTCTAAAAGAAATTTTATCCAATATTAATAACATGAATATATTACTTTTGGAAATAAGAATTTTTTCGCGGAAAAAACCCCAACCAAAATCACGAGTCAGTCACATAAATTGAGAGTTACAAAGAGCTACTGCAGTCGCATAATCTCAGAGTCACAAAGAGTTACTTTAGTCCCCAAAGAGCTACTTTAGTCACAGTTGAGCCCCTCAATCCCAGCGGCAGCGACCCGTCGAGTTTTTTTTATTCATCTTTAAATCCCGAGTATATTGGCAATGAGCTACTGTATTTCCCGTGGAGAGGCGCTGCAATCACTCACGAAATATAAACTCTAAATTGCAGTTTCTTGTTAAGATGAAGCCAATTGTATTGAATCTGATATTTTTGTAATGCATCACTTTTATATTTAAAAGTAAAGCCTTTTAAAATCATTAGCGACGCTGTTCAACTATGAAAAAGCTGATAAAATACTTCTTTATATAGAAATTATTTTTATGAAAATAGTGGTAGTTCCCGAAAAAATATTTTGAAGAAGTGTTTACGATTTTTCCTACATCGTCGATGAAATAAATCACCAGGCAAATTTATTGACTTAAAGATTTGATAATTGAAGGATACTGCCAATTGTCCCATTTTATCGTCTGTAATTTGAAAAAATAGAAACCCGTGTGTATGACGGTCCACACATTCGGTAGGCTATCAAATTTTGTCAATTCATAGAGAGAATACAAGTACTATAAAAGGATGTCGGTTGAATGACGCTGCAATCACTAATGAAAGAAAATAGAACGTAATTTCTTGTTAAGATGAAGCCATTTGTACTGAATCTGATATTGCTATATTGCACCACTTTAATATTCATCGCAACGCCTTTTAAAATCATAAGAGATATAACTCACACTTTTAAGATGTTGATAAAATACTTATTTATATATAAATCTTATTTATAAAAATAGTGGTAATTCCCCAAAAAAATATTTTGAAGAATGATTCTTTTCTACATCGTCGATGAAATCGCCAGGCAAATTGATTGGCTTAAAGATTTTCCAACTGAAAGAGACTGCCTATTGCCCCATTTTTTCGTCTGTGTTTTGAAAAAATTAAAACCCGTGCGTATGACGGTCCACAGGTAGGCTATCAAATTTTGTCAATTCATAGAGAGAATACAAGTACTTTAAAAGGATGCTTGGTTATAATTCAAGACCATTGTTAAGGTTTTTCTTGTAAATATACGAACCAAGAATTATATCGGATTTTATAGAAAATCTTGAACTCCTACAAAATAGTTTTCTTAAGCATGAACAACCAAGTGAATTTTCTATAATGCCATTTGAATAGGTTTTCAGAAAATCTTGGTTCCATCAATGATGTACAAGAAAGATTCTACCAATATTTGAAAGTCATGGAAGATCGGTATCAAAATAGAGTAGATTAACACATGCTGGCTGACTACTGCAGGAGCATTAGGTGGGATAGTCTACAGATTGAATATTCTGAGGAAACCTGTAGGTGCTGTTTTTTTTAATTCCTACGATTTGCACATGTTTCACGGATAGTAGCAATATATCTTTTATAAGGGCAAAAGAGTAGTAACTCAAACACATTTATATAAACTAGTTTCTGAAATTCCATCCCAATTATGCAATTTGTATGTTTTTTAAGGAACATGGAGGATTTCCTTTCTTCCAAAATGTTGAAGTGATGGAAGAAAACTGAGGGCATACTTGGATTCACGACACAAAAGATAGTAAAAATATAAGTGCCAAATCTAAGTCAACGAAATAGATGTTCTTCAGTATATTATATAATACTGCTCCCCACATATTTGTTAATTTCCTTGAGTATCTATCAGTTTAAAGATAAATTGTCTCTTTCAATCACATGATTTCAATTCATCTGGCATTTTAAAAGAATCAATCCACAAACCAAAATAAAATTGCTATAGACAACAATAGGATTAAATATCTTATCAGAAGACATTAATGAATTAAATTAGGCATCCATGCATATATTTCGTAGCTATACCGAAATTGATTTATTTCTGAATAAAGCATTAAGCAATACACTTTTTATTAATTTTGTTTTTCATTGAAATTCGAGTATCAACCATATGCTAAAGAACTGAATGATTTCTTGGTGTAAATATAATAATGTTGAACAAATAACTTCTTTAATTTAGAAATATTCAAATAATTAATTTAAAAAGGAAAGCAACACTTGAATAATCATCCTTTCAATTTAATTCAATTTCTGCATAAATGACAATTCTCTGAACGGAAAAGCTATCAAATATGCATTTCGGATTTACACATAAATTTTCGTTACATTTTCAGTACAGTATATTTTCCTTTTTAGCAAGCCTGCAGCTATTATTTATATGAAAATTTATGCGAAATATAGCTAAAATCTAACACAAATTATACTTGCTAATGTTTCAAATTATCATCCCATCTGCCGAAGTTCCAACCTATACTTGAAATTTTCAAGCAGAATGATAACGAATAAATTTGCCAGAGTGAAATCCTTAACAAATATACCATTTGATGACATTTTCTATCAAAATTAGATTATTGTCTATAAGATGATGAATTAAACTACTTTCAAATATAAATATAATTATTGTGGGCTACTAGCCCCATTTCTTACAAAAACATTTTTAAGTAATTGGCATAGAAATCGAACACATAGGAATTTGAAATTTTGTCCTTTCTTGAAAATAAAACTATTTTTCAAACTAAATATGCAGTCCTTGGGAAAGTCATTTTTACATGACATCGCACTTGCGTATACCAATTTCAGCAAAATTGCGGCTAGATCGTTGATAAATCTAGTTACGACTATAAAGTAAGCCTAACTTTAATTCGCCTGACCCTTGTAACTTTGATGCGGAAATAGCAAGCAAAGTTAATAAAAATTATTTTGTTACATGAGCTTCGGTTGAAATGATTATACCGAATCACTGATTCTATGCAGTTGTTCGGAAAGTTATTTGATATACTGCAGGCTGTGAATACCGTGGAGTTAATTGCATGCTAAATAATGGAGGAGCTAAGATAAATTATCAAAATTCTTTGAATACTTGCCTTAAGTAATTAATTTAAAGGCTGCTGGCATGAGAAATATAAGATTTTAAGAAAGGATATTATAACTGTAATTGCGTTTTCTTTAATTATGTTAATAGCGTTTTAGAGTAAGATATTTATTTGATTGAAGGAGTGTACTTGTGATAAATTTATTCCATCCAGCATCTAATGATTTTACAGTAGCGATAATAATTAAAGTCCAGAATTTTGCGTACTACTTACTTGGAATCAAGTTTTTCAATCAAACAACTTATAATTTTGCAGTGTAGTTAAGATATTGAATTCTGAGCTGTGAAAAAAACCCAGTGACAATGATAATTGGATCCCCTTTTGCGCTTATCACAGAAGCTATCTGTCTATCCTTAAATATATTGTAATCTTGTTGTAATCTTAACTGGCAACAACTTTCATGTTCGTTTTGTGTAGTCTGTATTATTAGTTAGTGTATTGTTGGTTTTTACAAAAGTTTGCATTTTTCACGTTAAATAATTGTTCTTGAAATTGCCTACGGATGGGGGAATATGTCTTCGCTAATCCTCTCGGTTATTGCGCACGTGTGCCTGGCTGACTTAAAAGAAGGTACCACGAGACGAGATTTGTTATCATTGTTCTGATTATATGAACACT
Source organism: Araneus ventricosus (assembly GCA_013235015.1). Taxonomy (NCBI): domain Eukaryota; kingdom Metazoa; phylum Arthropoda; class Arachnida; order Araneae; family Araneidae; genus Araneus; species Araneus ventricosus. Next base: position 6,261 of record BGPR01052893.1, on the reverse strand, counting down.
GTCCGCTCTTTTTAAGCGGCAATCAATGCGATCTGCTCCTGTCTTTTGTGTTGAGTGATGATTTGAGTTGAGATGTTTTTTTGAGTTTTGCGTTGAGATGCTTTTTCAATGAAGGGAGAAAGGCAATCAACTTAGGGTGTTATTTCACTACAGTAAAGCACACCTAAATAGTCCAGTAAACTAAGAGGTTTGAAAAAAATTAATATAGTTTTGGAAATTGGTACACATGTTCGTGATGAGCTTATGATGAAGATACTAAAAGTCCCAGGTCCTGGGGAGTGAGCTAGCGGCGCCATCTAGGTTTCATCCCCCTTCTTAGTTTTTCCTTAATATCTCGAAAACCATTCAGCTTACAAATTTCAAATGATTTAACAAATTAAAGAGCGTTACATTCCCTTTAAATACATACTTTTATTTTTCTTCTAGCATTAAAGACTTGGAGATAATGGGTCTCAAAGGTTACCGCCATCTTGGATTTCCTCCCCCTCTTCAGTTTTTATTGAATATCTCGAAAACTCTTCAAAATTGAAATTACATGTGAACTAACAAATTAAAGAGCGTGCGATTCCCTACAGATAGATACTTTGAGCCTTCTTCGGGCTTCAATAAATTTTGAGATAATTGGTCTCAAAATGGATGGATTTGTAAAAAAATCTTAATTGATGGTACAATAAACGAAGAGTTTGAAGAAAAACGAAAAAATCATATAGTGTTTAAAATTGGTACAAATGTCTTAGAGAGTCTCTTGTTGAACATAGCTAAAGTCCCCGATCCTGGGGGAGGGAAGCTCGCACAGCCATCTTGGATTTCATCCCCCCTTTATAGTTTTTCACGAATATTTAAAAAAAACATTGAATTATAAAATTGCAATTGATTTAACAAATTAAAGAGCGTAAAATCCCCTACAAATACATTTGTTTTTCTTCCAGCTTTAATAGTTTTCGAGATAATGGTGCTCAAAGTTTTATCGCCATTTTGGATTGATTAATTTGTTAAATCACATGTAATTTCAATATTGAATAGTTTTCGAAATATTCAAGAAAATCTGAAAAGGGGGGAGGAAATCTAAGATGGTGCCAACCTTTGAGACCTATTATCTCCAAGACTATTAAAGCTGGTAAAATAATAAAAGTATGCATTTGTAGGGAATTTTAAGCTTTTTAATTTGTTAAATGATTTGTAATTTTAAAACTGGATAGTTTTCCAGATATTTAGTTTAAACTAAAATGGGTGGAATCCAAGTTTGCGCTGCGAGCTCACCCCCCAGGACCAGGAACTTTTAGTACGTTCATCATAAGCACTTCACAAACATGTGTACCAATGTTTTTCATCCCCATTTTGGACTTTCGTTGACTACATTAAACCTAAACATTATTGTTAATGGCAACAGTTTTGTTTTCGGTTTTACTAATGCTTGGCCGCACAAAGCTTCAAGCTTATGTTTATTGTCCAAAGTTGTATTTAATTGAGGAAATAAAGTGAAGTTTTAGCATTAAAGCTCGTCTTTATGTCCTAGTCAACTAATTTGTGTTATCGATTTATGATTTTTGCGAATATTATAAAAATAAATCATCAATGCTTTTATGGAATGCATAAAACCGTGCTTATGTTAAACCTCTACAAAATTTGATATCAGTCTTTTCAGAATTGATCCGACTTTCTTGCAGTTTTACTTGATTTTCAAAAAATTTAGCTTTAAAATTAAAAATTAAAATACCATCGTTGTTTTGATTTATAGTTGTATTTCCTTTATATTTTACATGTTTCAGCTCTAGGTTAAACTTTAAAAAATTCGTTCACCTTAAGAAATATTGTTTAGTTAGCCTACATTAGTCATGTGACCAACTTATTTCCACTTAAAAGGAGTACGCAAATAAATTAGGGATAAAAGAATATTATAAAATAAACAAAGTTTTTATTATTTGCAATAAAAATACAGAACATACTATAATATGATAAATGGATAATAAAAGCATTAGTAACGTAATTAATTGTACTCTTTTCGTAGGAGGATAGAATTTACAGAAGGAGGACGGTTCGTCACCATACATTATGAGACCTAGTGGCTAACAAGGGACAAAGCCATTTAAGTTAGCACCACCAAGCAACATTTGGCATGAGAGCCTCTGTCGGCCAAGGAGGTAGTACTGCCCTTAGTAAGCCAATAAACCTTAAGTAATTACGCTTTAAAAGAAATAAACCCCGCTAGATAAATATTTTGATTGAAACAATATTGAAAAATATTAGAAGTCAAAATATATTAATTATTTTTTGTGATATTATAAGGTACTGATTGGAATTTTTTAAATTTCGTTGTAAATAACATATATACATAAAGATATTAAACCTAAGTTTTATTTCATTCAATCTCTATGAGCATCATTATGTTTTTGCAACTGCCTGATGTAATAAATTGAAAACTGTGTTTAATTCTAATGCAGACCTCGAAGGTGAATACATATTATTTTAATGAATCACTGTATTGTGTACCAACTGTTAACTGTGACTCAAAATTAATTTGTATCTCCTACTTAGCGGTACTGATTAGACTGCAAGTTTTTACTGACGGATTGACTGCTATCTAAATTATAATTTCGATTTATTTATACATTCTAAATTTTTCTATTTATTGCACAAAATAGAATGAATGAATTCTTATGTAAGATCCTTAAAATTGCATAAAAAGTGTATATCTATTGTTAACGGAAACTTCCGTGCTTAGAAACCTCGTCCGGAATAAAATACTCAAATGAAGATAACGTTTTAGTACAAGGCAGTTTTTAATTTACATTATCTTATCTTTCCTTACTTATAATTATTTAATTTATAATTTCTTCTCATAACGGTTCCAGGTCTTTAGGTCCCAACGTACTGCATTATATTGCTTATTTAACCCTGTAAAGATGGTTTCCAGCTATCAAATACCTGACATTTAACAGAAATTAAATTCGTTTCGGCGTTAAAGTGTTATAGCATATTTTCAGAGATTCCGGTGAATATAAAAGACAACTTCAATTTTATGCGTTAGAAAAATCTTTTGGGTAATTTTTTTTTCTATTTTTGCGAATATACAGAATAATTTTTTTTTAAATTTATATTCATATATTTTATATCTTGCGCTCTCTATGTGGTTATATTTATATTGTTCAATGTTATAGGACATGTTAAGACTAATATTAGAAAATTAATCAGTCAAAAATTCAATTATATATACAACCGAGCGTTTTCGTATTAATAAAAAAAATATTAAATAATCGAGAAAATTCTTATTTTTCATAAAAATCTTACATTTAAAAATTATTGCCGTCCTTTACTACCAGATAGTACATCGTCTCATACCCATTTCTTTTTCCAATAACAATAGACATGTGTCTATAGCAATTATTTGGAAATGAACTTTAAATTTTTTTAAAAAATGCGGCTTTTGGTGCAATAGTGTGTCTTAAAGTTTTGTGATTATGTGTTTTCGTTTTTAATTATATATATATTTGCATAACTTTCATGATTTTATGTATTCTCTGTGGTCTACTTTTTGCTTTCTAAGGCATATTTTTTTATTTATTTACACATTGAGACTTTTGTTCTTTGTGTGTTTGTCAGCACTCTGTAAATGGAGTCTGTAGTGTGCTTTTCTTTAAATAAATAAATTATTGTTGCTGAAAGATTGAATGTGTATGAAAAGTTACGACTAGATCTATATTTATTTAAAAACCACTTCTTGCCAGTATCTAGAATCATAGTGATTTTTTGTATTCGGTTTAGGTGGATAAGAAATTGAAGCATACCGGAACAGTCGCAGAGCGAATGGCGACATATTTTAAAACCCAATAACAACATTTTAAAAAATACGATATAGAAATTTAAATTTCAACAATTTACAAAATGTTCACATGAAAGGTTTTAAGAACAGAATTTTCATAACAGTGCCAAATTAATGATTTGCATGAATAAAAAGGGAAAGCATGCTATATTAACTTAAATTAAATTGTATTAAATAAAATAGCTAATTCACTAGCCTAATTAGTTTAAAAGTTTTTACTAGAAATTTAAAAATAATAAACCAAAAATGAAATATAAAAAAAACTAAAATATATTATAAAACTAAAAATTATAATTTAAATAATCATTAAAATAAGAAAAGATAATAGAAGAAAAAGCAAAGTTTGAAGCCTTTTCGATTGCATTTTCAAGGATATTAAAATATATCACACATTTTGTTTTGGTGTAACTATTACCGTAATAATATAATTCATGTTTTCTTCTGTGTACCTTAGTTAACAATACAATAGAAAAGATTTACAAATTTCAAGCTTTTAAAGTTTTGTCAATTTGACGGTAACAAAGAAGAGCCGGTTAATATTTGTGAAATTTTCAAATCTACTTCTGATTTCGTTAACAAATAATCTACATTCAAAGGTAGCTCTTTTTAATTGTAATTGACTGTTTCCAAGGGTGAATGTCATTATATGCAAGTATTTGTTTTATTAAACATCTTTAAAAACTAAGGCACCGTCTATTTAAATATTGGATTTCAATTTGGATGTGCTATTAATAGTCAGTTTAAAAAAATCGTTAGACCAATGCGTACTTAAACAATAAAATTCTCATTTGGGTAAGGTTGGAAGTTGTGCTTTTAACTCGAAGCGAAACAGAAATTTGGTACCAGGTTCCTCTGAGTGTCCCGCAGGAAGTCAACCTACTCCATAGACTGAAAATAAGCCAGATGATTATTTTCGATTAAACACTCCAAACTTTAATTCTTTCTTAATATTTGATCTTTCACAACGTTTGCACAGAACATTAGGCGTATAAAGAGCTTAAAAGTTTCTATGTTGCTAAATGAGATCTCAAACATTATATTTTATCCGTTACGTATAATTCGGATTAAGCGGTGTGGACCTACAACTACCACATTCGACAAACAGTGCTTCCTCTTGTGAAGTAGTTGTCATTGAGAAATGACGATTCAAAATTAAAAGTTAATAAAGATATTAAAGTTTCCCTCAATAATTTTGGAGAAAATAATCTCACAAAATCCATTTCCATACCACTTAAAAAATTAGTATTTAATTTATAATATTTTTAGTTTTGAAATATATCCAAGCCTCAATAAATGTTTAAGCAGCAGTGTTTTTCTTTATAATAGTTACAGCTTTTATGCGTGATTAAATTGAAAATATTTAGTTTATATGACTCTGAATTGCACATTTTTAATAATAATATATAGACAGACAAATCAATCCTAAAACATTATCATGGCTGCGAAATTAGACTTCTGAATCTCCTTCATTATTTTTTACTGTTTTGCCACTTACATTCGCAGCACAACAGCTCATGGTATAAGAACTAACAGAGACAAGGATTTAAAATGCAAATCTTATCTTCACCGTTATAATCATATTTTTGACAATTTATCACTGGTATGACAGGGTAGAAAAAATTTGAAAACACTAGGCCAAATTACTCCGTATGCAAGACTTGGTTTTGATTTATTTGTATCATTGCCTCGCTTTAAAAAATAACTTATTTCCTTATTTCCTTCAGAAGAACAGCACAGCACATTCATCAGTGCCCCCATCTCCAAAATTCCACCCATTACAAATGTGAGGAATTGTTTCCCTGCGAAGGATTTTCATATACCAAAACCTTATAAAGCAAAGATTTTGCTTGAAAGAATACAGATTGCGGACTTTCTTATGCCGAAGCGGGATACGCAGCGGCAAGGAAAGGATGTGAACAAGAAAAGGTTGCGTTTACGTATGGTGGGAAGAATATATTCCTTTCCGTGTCTTGATTATTGTGGACGTGTGTTTTGTTTCAGATCTCATATAGATTGAGTTTCCCCTTTTAACGGAAGATATTCATTTCTAAGGATTATATATGTGCTTGATATATAAGGCTAGTTGTGATCTTTCATATTATAACGAATATTAAACTGGTTAGGTAGCGCGTACTGTAGAACGGTATCGTTTGGCTATTCTCGAACTTAGTAGCAATTTCCAGTTAGATATCCCTATCTTTGTTACTTGAAATTGTCAGGAAGCACCTGCTGTTCCGGAAATTTGTGGGGTAGTTCCGAAGAACCTGATACACGGTTACACTGTTATATACTATAGAACTACCTACCGCAAGCGACATACTTCTATGACGCTAAAATACATAAACTGATTTTAGCGGTATGACAAGTGTCTTGATTGAACTGTTTAATGTTTCGCATCAAAAGTGATAAGCTGAGGTCGCCGAAAGAGGCTAGTTAAGAAA
>BGPR01052892.1:0-10517 GCA_013235015.1 Araneus ventricosus | reverse complement strand
TTCTTCTTTATAAATTATGTATACAATTTTCTTTCTGAGATGACTATGTATTTCTTATTAATCATAATTATAATAAAACTGTGCGCTTTCGAAACACCTACATTTTTCGATCACGTTCTTCAAAGCGAGGATATATGACAATTCAAAAATAATGTTTGTAATACAAAACAAATTTGTTATGCCTCTAATTTATTCATTTGACGAAAAAATACCATAATTATGACTCAAACGCACTTGTATTTTTTAGTGCACGGAGCATGCAAAGCTAAAGTATTCTAGTAGACAAAAAATTCCAACTCGAGATTTCTGTGAATCTACACGTCTTAGACCTCCCACTCGAAAATTTGTCTATTAACACAATAACTCAAAAATGTAACAATCTAAGCAGGAAATTTAGTATTCTGATCTCACTGTCTTTACTTTGTCCTTTGTCTTCACTTTTTTACTTTACTTTGACTGTCTGTTGGTTTGCCTTTTCGTATATATGTAGATTTTTGTCAAAATTTGGACGACAACACAGATGGACAAAGAAACTATTTTAGGAATTATGCCTGTTTGTATGCGAACATGATAATTCTAAATCTAAGAAAGGCAGATGAATAAATTTTTGAATGTGGTCTTAAGACCAAAAATAAGCCGCTTTTTCGTGAAAACGTAGGGATAAATCATAAAACAAGTATTTCGTATTAATATATAATTTATTTATCAATCTCTTTAATACAATATTTACACAGAGTAGTATAATTGTTACAGAGTAGATAAATCACAAGCTACCACAGACCCATGTTACATGCGATAAACTTGTGATTTATCCATTTTGTAACCATTATACTACTCTGTGTAAATATTGTATTAAAGAAATTGATAATTAAATTACATATTAATACGAAAAGATTGTTTTATGATTTTATCCCGACGTTTTCACGAAAACTCTACAGCGCGGACCCGAAATGCGCTTTTATTATGTTTTAGAGTAGCTTTTGATGGCGCTATCTGTTGACAGTATATAGAACTACATTTCGTGTATGCGCAGTAAAACATTATTTACTACAAATGCTCATATTTCCTGTAATATTCAAATTTTTGAATTCAAATTTTAATACCATGTTTCTTTTACGTAGTGTCAAGTACTCTGTAAGTTTCGTACAATTCGAAAGAAAACTCCGCATGCTATAATCTAAAATCATGCGAAGTTTAATACCGATAGTCAATTTAATACCGATTTTTACTTATATTCTGATAAATATTTTTATTGTCTCACTTTGGTTCCTAGTAATACTCCTAAAGCTCTTTAAAATGCCACCGGAATCGGCCTCCTAGCTAAACGCGTTTTTACTGTACACTTATTTATAACATTACATGAAGCTAATTCATAACAATCACGCGCATGCGCCTACACTGGTACGACGACGTCACACGCGAAACAAATACTATGCGACAAACTCTCACAAATATGATCTATCCGTTGTGTTGTCAACCATTCTTTTGGCATTATTATTCTCGTAGTTATTAGCGATTCAAATATGACGGTATTTTGTCACGCAAGAAAGTTCGACTGACTATCGCTGTAACGAGCGGAAAGACATTTTCACGTCAAAAGAAATCCGTCAATATGTCTGTCAGTACAAATATATATTGTTCCTGCGATTTTGAGACTTGGCGCTATTTTTGGTGACGAAATTTGACCTCTAGTGTTTGTTTGGGAATCGCGAAGTTTCGAGGATCGGCGAAGCTCGTTTCTCGAGATACGGCGATTCTTCTAGAAAGTCCGGTCCTTCACCTCACCAAACTATAAAAAACGGACAGCTTCTCTGAAGTTCAGTCCTAGCTATCCAACGCGAGTGAGCTTCGTGGTCTTTTCTATAGTTCGTGCACTACTGTGATTGATTTATGTAAGCTTATATGTGCATATGTGGCTATTTTCTGCAAAAGGAGAAATTGCTGTCTCCTTTTGCAAGTGAAAGACGGTATAGGGCGTAACAATAAGAATATAATAACTCGGAAATGCAATCTTAGTTTTTGAGGTAGGGTGGTGAATGGATGAAATTTGCCATATAACCTTACAACCAGAGTTATAGATACGAGTGAGATTTTGAACCAAATTCTTCTTCTGGTGGACTGTCTGTGGGTTTGCCTATTCGTGTATATGTGAACACGATAAGTTCGAATTGGAAAGAGCTAGGTAAATGACATTATTGTCAGTTTTTACACGGCAATTGGAGTTCGTAATCACATTTTGGATAAAGTGATCAGAAGTTTCAGTTATATTAACGTCACGTGCTGAAGCAACAAAGGCTAGTTTGGGATGGATCTCATAATTTTGAAGCACAGACAGATGGCGACACCCGAGCTGACGCCCCCTCTTCTCGAAGCTTCCTCATCATACCAGTGAAATGACATTTGGCCACTGCGTATGATTTAAAGTACAACAGGCTGTTCTTGGGTGTAATCGGGTTTTGAACCCTCCGGTCCCAAACCTTACCACTAAGTCACCGCGACCTAATGACTACGAAAAGAGGTCTAAAAATATATTCCATTTTCTTCACTACCCTTCGAAGATGAATAGTAAACACGCCATATTTTGGAAGTATGCGGTAAGTTTAGCCATATTAACATCCCGTTTTGAAGCAAGACGTGGCCTATTCTCGGGACGGACCTCGCAATTTTGAACCGCGGTCAGGTGACGAGGACGACACCTGAGCTGGCACACCCTCTCCAAACTTCCACGCCACACTAACGGGTGGACATTTGGCCACTACGTAAGATTTAACGTGCAACAGGCTCCATAGACGGCGAATCTTCAGCTGAATCGGTTTTCGGTCCTGGAACCCTCCGGCCCCAAGCCCGAGACCTTACCACTTGGCCATAGCGGCCTGCGGAAGCATGCGATAAAGTCGAGAGAAAGCACGAATAATTCCTTTATTCTTGGTTACTCTATATTGAACACAATATGGTAAAGTTAAATTTACAGGAAATATCGTATCTATTTTCAGAAATAATAAGGTTTTAAGTTAGAACTGCCTCTAATAAAAACAGCCTGCTATCGCAAATATATCCTCTTTCGCATAAAAAAAATAAACGATAAATAAGCAAAAATAAATATATCGGTAAGGTTTCTTTAACCCTTTTATTTTCAAAACCTTTCATCATGTTCTCGGGGTATGTGTCTAACACTACCAGTCATTTGCCTCACAGCAGTTTTCTTTGTAAAGATTCTATTTTTATGTTCTCTTTTCAGTGTGTGGATAGTGCTTCCCCAAATTTCTTTGAAAGACAGGGAAATGTAGGTGTTTGCTGTATATTCACTTTGAAGACAATTTATTTCTTTCATGTGTGTTTATCAAAAAGAAGCTTCTAGCTACGCTTATCCCCAGGAGACAATCTACTTTTTCACTTCTGAATAAGACGTTTCTGAGCCACAAATGACAAAAGAGTCGAGTTTCCGAGGAAGGAAAGAAAGAATTTCATCCCGAAATTGCTTGTTTTGGAGATTTTGTGTGTGTGTCTTAAGAAAAACGGAAGATCATGTGGAGGAATGATTCGATGGAATTTAGTGTAATCGCATGAAAGGGAGATAATATGTGTAAGGATTTTTGAAATAAAGATTAGCATAATTTTAACGATTTTCAGTAGTTTCATGGAGGTTATTCATACAGATTCATCTGTCAAAACACAGGCAGGTCATAAATTATTGGACTCATTTCAAAAAATAATAAAAAAACCCCTTTTAATATAGCAACTTCGTTTTTTTAAATGAGAGAGTAGCTCAAAAAGGTTTTTTTCAGATATGTAACGCGCCCTTATGGTGTTCTAAATCTGCTTCAGCTGGAAATTCCCAATGCAAGTGTGAAAACGGCTACCGTGCAGCAGAGGGCACGTCCCTGGTTCCAAGAAAGCAAATCTTGTGTAACGTTTAAAAGACGTTTTCGGTTAGAGTATCAAAATTGTCGATGAGAACTCCATTAAGTGTTGGTATGGGCAATTAAGGACTGAAAATCTCCCTCACTCATTCAGCAAATTCGTCTGAGACGGATGGTCGTCCAAAACCTTTCCCGTTCCCTTAAATTGCTCATACCAACGTTTGATGGAGTTCTTACTAAGAGATTAAGAATTTCGATACTCTAGGTGAAAACATCTTTGAACTGTTACAATTGATTCGCCTTCGTGGAACCAGAGACATGCCTTCTGCTTCATGGTAGTTATTTTGACATTTGCTTTGGGAACTCCCTGTGCATCAGATTTAGTGTTCTGTAACAGCGCATTACCAATCTGAAAAAAAACTTTTTGAGCTACTCTCTCACTAGAAAAAACGAAGTTGCTACATTATATGGTTTTTTTAATTAAATTTTGAAATGGGTCCAATAATTTATAACCACCCTGATATTTAATTTGGTATTTCTGTACATATTAATAATTAGTTAAATTTGAAATGAAACATTTTTCAAATTATTTTTTAAATGAAATAATTACATCTCATATTCCGTAAAGCATGTTCCTAATTATTTTATATTAGCCTTTTAATACATAGTGAAAGTAAACTAAAGAAATTCATAGTTAGACAGGAAATATTCGTAAAAACAATGACACACATCATTAGACATTACTGAAAAACTATTCAGTGATTATTTGCAATATAAAAAAATTTAAAATTAATTAATTTTGGCTATAGTATGAATTACAATGCATATTTCAGTAATGGCCAAAATCGTGGAAACTTTTTTCGAAAAGTGTAATTCTAATATTTGTTGCTATGATAGTTCATACCACCATTTCTTTTACCAATATCATAAAATCATATCTTAATATAAAGATAATTGTATCAAGACTGCGACAAAATTTTATTTTTCAATAAATTTTTGATGCTACAACAGAAATAATTGGATACTTTTATTGCATGACATTCTTAATGTTTAAAGGAAGAAACATAAAACGTACAGAAAGATTGTCAGAGTGTTTCTTCATTTCAATTAATACCATTTGGATAAGGCATGAAATCACTTGCCAGTGGATTAATTCTCGTTTCTCAGTCAATAATTATTAAAGTATTCGCCTTCGGCGACCAGCTTGTACGCTGGTAATAGTAAGTGAGTTTTATGATTATCATAATTTGATAATCATAATTCCCTGATCAAAGTATATATGAACATCAATTTATAATAAATATTGAAGAAGGGTTATTTATGTGTACTTGGAAAATATTCTTTTCATTGTATATGCTACTGGCAGGGAATAATTCTATGGAATGCCGGCATTCTATAGAATACCTAGCCATTTTATAGAATGTCGAGCTTCTTAGACAAAATATGAAATATGTGAATTACTATATATTTTCCCTAGGCATTGTATATAAAACATAGGCATTCTATAGAATGACAAATTCTATTTAGGGAAATTATGAAAAAAGCTCATAGGGCTAAGACGTCCATTCTTCAAAATTACAAATGCTATTTTAATAAAATAATTAAAGAGTTCTATTAAATTAAATTTTTTTTCAAAATAGTAAAGGAAAATGAAGGTAATACGTATTAAAGTTTATGCCTTTCTTACTAAAGGAAAAAAATAAAATTTGAACCTACTTGTACAAGAAAGGATATAATCTTATTTTGAATTGCACTTGATTTTATTTCTTATAAAATCGAATCTACGCTGTATTTCATACATTGCCAGTAACGTGTACATGAACGACTCTAATGGCGTCAAGTCACAGGACGCAAGTATCTAGGCCATCTAACATCTAACTACGCCTTGCCAGCACTAACTTCACTTCCTTATTCCTCATATAAAGCATGGATTTGATTTCAACATTAAAATAGCGCTGAGTGTCATACGTTCAACAACATGTTAGCTGGATTAAAACATGCCAATAAAAAGAATTAAAAAATAACAACCATAATTATAGCATCTTGAAGAAATTTATTTACAGATTCCACAAAAAATTAGATGAAAAAGAAAGTTAAATTCATTACGATTGTACCAAAGAATGTGAAAAAATAAACTGAATTATTGTTCAATAGCTTTACATCGTGGCAGAGGAGTAGTAGCATATAATTAAATATTTATATTGACAATGAAAACGATTTGAATTTCATTGCAACAATAAAACGTATTGTTGCAATGAAACAGACATATACTAATATTATAATATTACTAGCTACGTGACCCGGCGTTGCACGGGCTATCTCGAATAATGCGTCATTCCTTGACGGAGAGAAAAAGTGAGGTCATGTGACACATGCCCAACATTCTCTCCTAAATAAATAAGGAGAAAAGAGCGGTTCAATCATTCCGTCCGCGTAAAGGCTTCAAAATATACTTTTAAAAAATCGCAAAAATAATCTTTATTTTGTAAAATTACGATTCCGGAATTATTTTTTGTCTGACTTGTACGGAAGGAATGGAATGTAGCGTTGATCGGAATCCGTATTTTTTTTCATATGCCGCACTCTTAAGGTTTATATGCAGCACAAATGGCACTGGTACAATGAAATCTAAATTATGAAACCTTCACTAGAAAAACAATAGTTTAAATAAAACCCTATATGAAGCGATTTAAATTTTCCTTTTATATCAATTACCAAAACCCACACAAAACTCTATCCACATTGACTTGTTGCATTGTTCAGGTTTCCATATTGCAACAATACATTTTTTTTTATTTCTGTCAGCGTCACTTTTTTATTGTTGTTGTAACAATGTTCTTTAAAGTAAACGACTTCAACAATAAAATAAATTTTGAATTGCGCTGTAACAATGAAAAGTATTGTTATAAAGTATCCGAAACAATGAAAAGTATTGTTGTAAATTATTTTTTAATTAATATCTTTTTCACTAATTAAAATTTCGATATTTAAATGGCCGAAATGGATTCCTTGAATTATTCCCCATCTTTTGGTACTTTCCGCGCGCTTCTCCGTTCGGCGGTTCGTGAGAAGATAGAAGGACATACATACATACATACATACGTTCGAATTTTAATAGGATAGATTAGCTGCATGACCCGGCGTTGCACGGGCAATCTTGAATAATGGGATATTCCCTGCGGAGAGAAGTGAGATCAAGTGAGGCCTTGGGATCCATATTTTTTCATATGCCCGGCTGCGTTTTTTTTCAACAAATATTGTCACTTACTTTCCCCAACAAATGTAAATATTCTTTCAAATCTAGTCTTTTTATTACTAATTTTCATATGCCCTCCTCCGGTTTATTTTTTATTGTCGATATATTTTTATTGTCGCTAACGTAAACGTTCCGTTCCCTCCAAAATGTAAAAAATCCTTTGAATCCTATATAGTTTAATTAAAATTTTTTAAATCCAACCTTTTAATTACCTTATAGTTAATAACCCAGCGTTTCTCGGAATCCACATTTTTTCATATGCCAGCCTCTGTTTTTTTTCCCTCAAATATTGTCACTAAGCTTCCCCAACAAACGTAAATCTGTTTTGAATCCTCTCTTGATGGATTAAAACTTTCAGTTCTAGCCTTTTTACTACCTTAAAGCACTTTGGTTTGAATGAAAACGCGAGAATTCTTATGCTTATAAATGAAAACAGATAAGCATGATATTTGTCTTGCAAAAGACAAATATCCATGTCTGGGCCATGTATGACAATCGGCTATCTATTTTTTCTTCTGTTTCTTCGGATTTTCTATCCTGGCCACGTTGTGCCATTACTGACAATCGGCTATTATTTTGTTCTGTTTCTTCCACTCTTCTGTCCAGACTACGTTGTGCTATGGTTTCTTTCTTCGTGAGTTTCAGCAACTCTCCTTTCACGTTTTCTAATTGCCTGCTGTCTACGGGCAGCATCCTGTGTAAATCCTCTTTTTCTTTTAGGCATCGGAAAAAGCGAGATTTGAACAAAGCAAAAATAGTAACTTCCAAATATCAGCTTAAAATAGCAGCTACCAGAAATATTTAAACTTGATCAAATCAATGAATAATGATTAAAATCACTAACATAACTAATCTATATCTTTCGGCACATAACTTTACAGAAACAAAACACGCCTGTAAATTCGTTAAAATGATTCTGTTTGACGTTATATCACGGTATGAAAAAAGAATTTATGCACTTCAAACAATGCATATTTTATTTCTGTCAGCGTCACTTTTTTATTGTCGTTGTAACAATGTTCTTTAAAGTATACAACTTCAACAATAAAATATATTTTGAATTGCGTTGTAACAATGAAAAGTATTGTTATAAAGTATCCCAAACAATGAAAAGCATTGTTGTCAGTTAGTTTTTAATTAATATCTTTTTCACTAATTAAAATTTCGAAATTTAAATGGCCGAAATGGCTTCCCTGGATTATTCCCCATCTTTTGGTACCTTCCGCGCGCTTCTCCGTTCGGCGGTTCTTGAGAAGATAGAAGGACATACACACATACATACATACATACATACATACATACATACGTTTGTTTACCTTCGAATTTTAATAGAGTAGATACTAGACGTAGACATCTATATATATAATTCTCTTACGTGGCGACAAAAAAAGTTCGAATTTCTTAATCGCCGTTTGGCAACAGCTCGCAAGTTTGATTTGTTTACATCCGCGGAAAGTCCGAAGCCGCTTCGTGTGATCACGTTTATTGAAAACTATTTTTAGTAGTTGGAAATTTGTAAAAATAATAAATTTAAGTCGTGCTGTCGGATATATTATCCGAAATGAACAAAAGCGAACTGAACGGGAGTCCATATAATATGCAACAGAATTATCAAGATGCAATGGCTATGGTACGCAAGTTTGGTAAACTAGATCTCTTTCTGACCTTTACTTGCAACCCATCTTGGTTTGAAGTTTTAAATTGCATGGAGGGAGTACAACGTCCTGAAGACCGACCTGATATTATTATACGTGTATTTAATATGAAATTAAAAGAACTTTTAGAAGATATTTGCAAGCATGGAATATTTGGAACTGTTTTGACCTATATTTATGTTATTGAGTTCCAAAAGCGAGGTTTGCCTCATGCCCACATTCTTCTAACTTTAGATTCAGAAAGCAAAATTCGCACTAAAGATGACATTGACAAGTTTGTGAGTGCAGAACTTCCAGATCCTTGCACTGATCTTAGACTCTTCCAAATTGTGACAAAATGCATGGTACATGGCCCATGTGGAACTATAAATATAAATTCTCCATGCATGAGAGATGGACAATGCTGCAAAAGTTTTCCGAAACAATTCAAGGATGATACAGAGGAAAATGTTAATGGATACCCTATTTATCCCAGAAGAGCCACTGAACCTGTCCAAGTAGGGAAATATTCCATCGATAACAGATGGGTTGTCCCATATAATCTTTGGTTGCTTAAAAAATTTAATGCACATATTAATGTTGAAGTTTGTGCCTCAGTTAAAAGTGTCAAATACTTATATAAATATGTATACAAAGGACATGATGCAGCCTCGGTCAAAATACAAAAAGAAGGTGCTCTGGATCATGATGAAATTTTAAGTTTTGTTGAAGGTAGGTATGTTAGTACACCTGAAGCCATGTGGCGTTTAAATGAATTTAATTTGTCACATAAATCCCACACTGTAGTGCTCTTAGCTGTGCATTTACCACAGCAACAGCCGATTGTGTACCAAGACGGTCAAGAAGCCCAAGCAATTGAACAAGCTGCTTTAAGAAAAGCAACACTAACATCATGGTTTGAACTAAGCAAAAATGATCCTTGAGCTCACAACATTTCTTTCTCAGATATTCCACAATATTATATGTTTGATAAGAGTACCACAAATTGGAAGAAGCGACAACGTGGTGGACAAAATGTTATTGGGAGACTGCCAGTAGTTAGTATACTGGATACTGAGAGGTACTATTTGCGGATGCTACTACTGCGCAAGTCTGGGGCCATTAGTTTTGATGATATTTTGACTGTAAATGGATTAAGATGCATTACATTTTAACAAGCATGTCAGGAGTATGGACTTCTTCGAGGTGACCAGCAGTGGCATGATGCTTTGAATGCGCATGCTGTTCGCAATGATTTGTGGCTTTGGAGAAGTGGAGGATGTTCCAGATTTATGGGTGCATCATCAAGTTTCACTTTGTGCATCATTATTCTGAGCAGACTGGACCTCACTATGCACTTTCAGATATTGAGGAACTGCTTACATCCTACAATTTAAGTCTCCAAAAACTGCATCTACCAACTGTAGATTTGCCTGCAAGTGTTTTGGAGAGAGCGAACTTTGATGTTGTGGAAGAGCAGGCTGAAGCTAATAGTTATACTATGCAGTTAAATAGTGAACAGCGGAATGTTGTGGAAATCTTATTAAGTGCAGTGTACAACAACGCTGCAGATACACCCAAGTGTTATTTTTTTAGATGGTCCTGCTGGGACAGGAAAAACTGTTGTTTATTCAACTTTGCTTCACACAATACATGGTAGAGGTGATGATGTTATTCATGTTGAATCTACAGGTATTGCTGCAACTCTATTAATAAGGGAGAGAACAGCCCATTCTGTTTTTAAAATTCCAATTGATTTAAATGCAA